>WYDI02003377.1:0-40696 GCA_009867235.2 Psittacus erithacus
CCCTTGTTATTTCCCTTATCATTGTTATTATTGGTGGTAGCAGCAGTGATTTGTGTTATACCTTAGTTACTGGACTGCTCTTATCTCAACCCGTGGGAGTTGCATTCTTTCGATTCTCCTCCCCATCCCTCCGGTTTGGGGGGGGGGGGGAAGGAAAGGTTGTGGGGGGAAAACGAGCAGGCTACATGCTTTTCTAATTTATGACTAAGTTTAAACCACAACAATCTTGTAGTCAGGATCTTGTTGGGACGACAGCAGACTGGTAGTTGTGGGGTAGAAAAGAGAGGATGAAAGTGTTGGCAAGAGCAGAACAACAGTTTCCCTTATGGTTTAGGGGATGAAATGCACAACTGTGGGTGCATGTAGCTTATGTTGGCAGCCAAGTCCTGGGGAGATTATACTGAAGGAATCTGGGATTCCCAGACTACAAGTTGCTTGGGCATGGTGTCAAAGTGTGGTGATGACAGTGTTGTGCCAGAAAGGTGATGGGCAGCCAGGTGGGTCAGCAAGTGCAAAGGGCAGGTGCTGGCTTGAGGAGGCTGGTGCATGGAAGTGGCAGTTGCCAGCAGTGCTTGAGGATGTTTCTGCTAAGTGCAGTAATGGTAATAAAGGGCTGGTTTGCCATGTGCTTGTGAATGAATTTGGGTTGGAAGGGGATGGAGTGTGGCTGTGAGGATGCTGGATGCCAATGCTTTGAAGAACAAAATTGTGTCCAGGTTTAGCTGGTGTTTGGGGTGCAGGGTGCTGCTTTTCAAAGCTTCAGATGTTATTTGTGAGTGCTGTAGGTGAGATAATAAAGTAACCCCTTTAAGGGAATCCTACCAGGCCCAGAGGATAGTGTTTGTGTGTATCTAGGACACTTTTTCCTTAGAGGTTTGCCAGCAGATAGAGTAGATTGCCTTTACAGGGATGAAGGATGTGTGGACTTCTGGGAGAGAAGGAAGACCAGAGGGCTGTCAGGTTTTGGAGGGGATGGGGGCATTCATTGTGTGGGAAACACAGCAGCTGAGGGCACGTGGGCTGGGAACGTGCCAGCAAGGAGCCCCAGCCTCGGCTGTGAGGCCGCCTTCCATGTCACTGTTGTGGCACTCTGCCACCCAGCTGTGATCCTAAAGCTGCCTAGAGAGTAGAATAAAGCTGAGCTGGCATTGCGTGGTTTCACTGGAAGCAGGGTGCAAACGCCCTGACCTCCTCCGGTGGACGAGCTGGGGCTGCCTGTGGGGTGCTTGCCGCTCCTGCCAGGACAGACAGGCGGCGGCGTCTGGGCTCTGGCCCATGCCCTCTAGCGGCCACTGTGCTCCAGCCAGGCTGCTCCTTCTCAGACCAGCCGCTCCGGCTGCGTCTCGCGCCTTTGGGTCTTGCCTTCTCCACGGCGGACAGCCCAAACCAGCCCGGATATGTTATCCTCTAGGATGTTATCGAGAAGAGTGGTGAATTCTCTTGCTCTCACTGTCACAGACAAGGACTTGGATATCTTCTGGGGAGATGTGATGTGTTCAGAGATAGCTGAGAGGAAATGCAATGTCCTGATAAAGATACAGGAGGTTAGGCTAGGTAATATAAGAGCTCCCCAGGCTTTAAACTCTACAACAGGAGCACATCCAACACTGGTTATCGGGGTTTATGGAGGATCAGTGTTACATCACCAGTGATGTCTGATTGCTGTTCAAACTGAAGTTGCTGTGTGTTGTTTAGATTGAGCTCCAGTTCTTGCTGCAAGGTAAGGGACAGGTTCAGGATATTGCAGCTCACACACTGAAAGTGTGCTGCAGTGCAAAGGTTCCAAAGCTACTTAATACGCTGCCTGCAGATAGCAGGGATGCTTGGATAGGCTTTTCTCCTTAAGAAAGGAAAACAGGATGGACACTGGAAAACTGAATTGTAAGCTTTCTTGTCACCTTTGCTTAAACAAGTGACTTTCTGGATAAAGCCGTTGTTCGATAGCAGTTTTAGTGAGGATAAGGTAAGCTTTCTAGCTAATAACAGTACCCCATGATAGAAGTTGTAAGGATTTAGTTACAGTATAAATAAGGGACAAAATACTTGTAGCCATAAAAAAGCATCTTAAAGGGGTAGTGGGGAAAGTCTATGGGAAAGCACAGGCTCTTGTAATGAGTGGAGTCCCTCAGGGATCGGTGTTGGGACTGGTCTTGTTCAACATCTTTGGTGACATGGACAGTGGCATTGAGTGCACCCTCAGCAACTTTGCTGATGACACCAAGCTGTGTGGTTTGGTTGATACCCTGGAGGGAAGGGGGTGCCATCCAGAGGGACCATGATATGCTTGAGAGGGGGGCCAATGCCAACCTCAGGAAATTTAACCAAGCCAAGTGCAAGGTCCTACACCTGGGTTGTGGCAATCCCAGGCACAGCTACAGGTTGGGCAGAGAAGAGATTCAGAGCAGCCCTGCAGAGAACAACTTGGGAGTGTTGGGTTGATGAGAAACTGAACATGAGCCAGCAGTGTGCACTTGCAGCCCAGAAAGCCAACTGTATCCTGGGCTGCATCAAATAGAGAGTGACCAGCAGGTCGAGGGAGGTGATCCTGCCCCTCTACTCTGCTCTTGTGAGACCTCACTTGGAGTGTGGTGTGCAGTTCTGGTGTCCTCAGCATAAAAAGGACATGGAACTGTTGGAACAAGTCCAGAGGAGGGCCACGAGGATGATCAGGGCACTGGAGCACCTCCCGTATGCAGTCAGGCTGAGAAAGTTGGGGCTGTTCAGCCTGGAGAAGGCTGCTTGATGACCTCATAGCAGCCTTCCAGTATCTGAAGGAGGGCTATAGGGATCCTGGGGAGGGACTCTTCATTAGGGACTGTAGTGACAGGACAAGCAGTAGTGGGTTTAAATGGATATAAGGAGGAAGTTCTTTACTGTGAGTGTGGTGAGGTACTGGAATGGATTGCCCAAGGAAGCTGTGAATGCTCCATCCCTGGCAGTGTTCAGGGCCATGTTTGACAGAGCCTTGAGTGGCATGGTTTAGCGTGAGGTGTCCCTGCCCATGGCAGGGGGGTTGGAAGTAGATGATCTTAAGGTCCTTTCCAACCCTAACTATTCTGATTCTGCATAGTCTAGAGATCTACTCTATGAGCATGGAAGAAACTACTGGCAGGAAAGGCTCCACTGAAAGATGTCACTTTCTGTCCTTGACTGGGATACTGCTCTTGTTGAGAGAGAAATAGCCCATCTTTTTTTGTGGTGCACCCAAGTATTTTAATCTGCTGAAATTTACAGGCTACAGATAGGCTGAGTCAGACTGGTCTTAGTATCTGCTTTAAGTCATCCTTTCTCCATTACTTGCAAAGCTTCGATCTGAGTGGCTGACAAAGCAGCCTGTACAGCTCTCCTGAACCAACAACTGCTCGATCAATATATGGAACAAGCAGGGTACTAATCCCTTGAGACTTAAACTGGTGTGATCAGGAGCAGAAGGACAGTAGCACTCATAATGGTGTAGATTCCCTATGCAGCAGAAAAAAAACTCAACGCCTAAAAATGAAATAATTTGACAGTAACTGTATTGTAGCCCTCTTGCTCCTGACCTCTTCTACCAGCATGAAGGGACAGCTGAGCTAGTGCTATACCCAGCACTCTCAATTTAGACCTGAATTGAGCCTGTTTGGGATTTAATTGAACATGAGAAAACACAGCCTAAGCATTAGAAAAGACTTCACTTTAGAATTCAGTAGGGTTTATTCTACAAATCTTAGATCAATGCCAATGATACAAGTTTTATGAATTCTCATTAAAAATACAAGTCAGTATAAAGATTCCAATAGTAATATAATGCATGATGATTCAGTTTCAAAACTTAAGGAATGAATCTGGGGTTTGGACCATGCTACAGAAAAGGGGAACACAATGAAGAAGAATATTTAGTTTACCTCCTTTACTTTAGGAGGGGCCTGTGCCTTATTGCCACAATACCTGAAAAAGCAATATGAAGTGCATAGCAGCCTTGCCTGGGGAGTCTCTAGGCAAAACTGTTGAATTTAGTATCATAGTCCTCTTCCTCCCTCCCAGTTCTGTTTAAGGTTCATTTTGATAGCCTGATATAGCTATAGTGACTTAAAGCTATTGCAACACCATCCCCCATAATGATTATAAACAGTCCTTTGAACTTTAAAACGCTCCTGTGATGCACTGAACCACCTTCACTGTGCCAACCATCTTGCCCAGTCTTTCCAGCAACACTAAATACTGATTCAAATAAAAGGTGAATATTCAAAACTCCCCCGTCCATGATTTTTTTTTCTTTTAAATGAAGTCTCAGTACAGTCTCATACTCAAATGCGTTGTTCATAGCTTCAGGCACAGTAACAGTATAAATCAGATGTATTTTCTTGAACCTAGCCCTCTGATCATGAAAGGTGTTACAGCTTTCACTAAACAGCTGAAATTTGGCCACAGAATTGCCAGATCAAGTGCTTTGGAGTGGGGGAGAACAAAACTACTCTTTCTTTCTGGGAGCTGCCTGCACTCACAAGAGGATTAGGCTTAATAAAGCCATACCCTAAACCTAAATTTTAGAGAAACAGTTTATCACAAAAGGTAACTCTTGATAAGATATGCACCTCATCCCCCAATTGCTGTACATACATCTGTTTATTCCTAATGACACTTTCACCCTGTCAAAAATAACTCTTCTTGAGTCCAGTCATTTCTGGTAGCAGAACCACATTAACATCACAGAGCAGGTATCATGTATCTATCTGCAGAAGCAGACAAGGAAACTAGGCTTAACAATATGCATTACATGTCCAAAAAGAATTTTGATGCAGACAGTGACATTTACTGAAACTCAGCTTTTACCAAAAGATTAGCATCATACAAAAATAATAATTAAAAAAAAGTTAAAAAGCAGCTGCTGATTTCCACGCACCAGTTGAAGAAAAAAAAAAACCCTCTTGCATAAATGGAGCAGCAGCACAGAACAAGCACAGACTTAGCTATACAAATACATCTTCTGTAGGAATTTCCAAGTTATCCACCCAACATCACAATAATATGTTTCAGCTTCATACCAGTGGTGGCAAAATCTAGTATTAAAGCCATCATGCAGGCTAAGGGGAATTTCTTCTGCCGTGCTGAACACTGCTGTGCTTGCTTTGAATACATATTCTCACTCTGATTTGTCACTGTAGTAAATGCATCTTACACTCTTAACAGTCACATTTAGTCAGAAGTAAAAAAAATCTGTAGCCCATACTGGGCTTTAGTACAGTCAAGATGACAACAAAATACAAGGATGTCATTAAACTGCATATATTATAGATAACAGGTTCACTTTGCATTTAAGTCACATTCAATAGACATGTTGGTCTGAAACTGTGAACTGATTTTATTTGGAACAAAGTATGGCACAGATTCCTAGTATCTATGGACATTGGATAAATAACATTTTTCTCTTTGCAATGATTATCAATTCGCCAAAAATAGTGTAACAGTCAAAAGGGAAGAGTGAAGGAAAACAGACTTAGGAGAAGAAATAAAAAATGTCTAAGAATTGAAAATAAATGCCTTCTTTTGTAAGAAACTTTATTTAACTTCATTTTTAAAAATGCATTCTCTCCTCAGAACAAATACCACTGTAAAAAAACCCAAAACTGCAGTAGCACACACTTGCACTCAAAGGAAAACATGCAAAACCCATGGCTGGGAAAACCCATGGCATAAAAATCCAAGACTTCGGGCAAAAGTTTGCCCCCATGTGCCTTTAGGGACCCCAGACAACAAACAGCTTTCAGTGCAATGTCTCGTTTCCAGTTGGTGGGGAAACATAGCAGAAGCTTGTCTTCCAACAGCTACACTCTCCCAGATGTTTGAAGCAAAACCAGTCTCAGCTGTACTTCAAAATACCATTCTTAAACTGTTGCAGAAAGTACAGAATTCAGTAAAATGTCAGAATCCAGTGAAGGAAAGGTTTTGAGTTCTACCCTGTGCCATACACTTCTTAAAAAAAAAATTAGACAGAAAAATTGATTTTTATTAATACACCCTCTTTAAATTTTTTATTTATGAAAGCAGCTCTTTATGCAAATCAAAAGCAGTTCCTGAGTAACTGCAGTAAACAGTGTCTTTTAAATATTTTTGCGCCTCGGCTCTTCTGTTTTGGTTCTTCCTTGGTTTTTCTCCCTAGTTTTCAAGTTTAATCTTAGTTCTTTTTCAAAAATGTGCAAGTTCAGTTAGCATCATTTCCAGAAGTCCGCAGCTTGCAGGTCTTCCTGCAACAACTACAAGATCTGAACATATGCTAGGTTGTACTCCTATACCTATTGCAGATTTTGCTCTCAAACCTGTACAGCATGCACTTTCACGTCTTCTTCAGCATACGTCGGGACTGCCACGTATGGAACTTATTGTAGGCCGTCTGCAGCATCTCTTCTATATGACTTACCAACTGAAACATTAAGAGGGAATTATATGTCCCAGCTACTGGAAAACACATCCCCTCCCCTCCCTTTGATCAGATACTGTTGCCTTCTTCCCTTTATTCAGTCAAAGTAATCTTGCTAAAATCATAGAGGTATGCCAAACAAAGAGAAAAAGGACCTGAGGCTCTATTGTAAAGTATCTGTAGAGCGAGTAGTTCAGATAGCTACTAAGCTGGGCTGGTCACAGGGAAGTAGTGGCAATTGACTGTGCTGTCTGTTCCAGTATTTACTCTGTGGTCTGTGACCACTTCAAGTCTGACATGGTGTAAGACAGTTTAGAAGTTGCTATAGTTCTATTTCATGGTGGAAGTGAGAAGTGAAACATGACTTCTGCTTCTTGCCGTCTCACTTGGGCAATTTTAAATTATGGTTCTTGATGGGTTTTGGTATCATTCAGAAAGTTATACAGGGAGAGGAGGCATGCTTAACTTTGCACCCAGTCTTCCTCTGCCCATTTCCTAGTTAACAAAAACCTTAAATGCCCTAAGATAAGAAATAACAAAGCTACCATCCTCTTGATAATTACGATTCAAATTATTAATAAGCACCCACATAATTAAATAGTATCTTCCCCTTACATTTGTGCTTAAATACTGTCTCCGAATCTTTTCTTGGAATGGGCAGAGCTTTGCAACCTGAAATCTTTCCAAGTTGCTCTTCATTTTCACAACCTGAAGGAGACAGAAACCAGTATTATAACCACTTTGCACAGAAGTTCTCTTTCCTTTAACAAACTGTTCTCCAACCAAACACCTTGTAACTAATCCTGGGGGCTACTTTAAATATGTGTAGTTTGAAGAAGAAAAGTTATAAAAACATCAGTGTCTAACCACTTTGGAGTGCATACTAATTTTTGAGGCGAGTGCAGTATGACTGGAAGTGCAATGTGCCACTGCAATCATTATTACTTTGTCAGTAAATACTACAGAGAAGATAATCACAAAAACATGTTTTTGCTTCAGGCAAAGACTGTACCATGAATTTTCAGGCCATGTTTTGCAGCACGAAATCCAACACATCTGCAAATTTTTACCTTTGTGATCCATGTGAGGTCAAAAGAAAGAATAGCAACAGAAAAATAGTTACAATCACATACTTGGTTGCAGCAGACACTTCTCCTCAAAGGCAACTTTGCTCTAAAAGGCAGTGTATGTTTCAAAGCTATGAATGAGTGGATTTTGCAATGGACAGAAGAATAAGGAAAACTTTCTTGTAACTGTCACTGTGGAGGTGTCTTAATGTGGGGGAAAGGGGACTTTAGTTTGTATGTTTTAAACTGTCAATGAGAGATCTGCAGCTGGAATATAGCTGACCATTCTGTTGAAATTGGCTTGCAGCAACTGCTCCTGAAGGGCACCAACAGGCAAAAGGTTAGTTTTTATAGTGCCAAAAGAACTGCTGAAAAAGAAGGTAGTATTTTACACTGTTGATCTTCAGTTCCAGGGATGAGTAACTGCTGCAATGATTTAAAGCATGTGTATTAGTTCTATACTTCAAGTTAATGACAGTCATCCTAAACCATGATCTAGCCACACTGTAACAAGGGCCACACTAGGAAGTTCTTACCTTTTCTTCTAGGAATGGCGTGTTAACAGGAAAGCAGGACCAGAAGTGTCGTAGCAGTTCCCCTACTGCCACATATAAGTGTTTTAGTTCAGACTGAATGTCATTTGGCACCATCTCTGCAACAGGAAAAAGATTTTGTTGCATCACTCAAAACCATCATATGAAAACAAGAGAATGTAAGGCTAATGAAGGAGACCAGCAATATACATTTCTATCAGAATCCCAGAAAGGCTGGCTGGGAGGGAACACTGAGATGCCTTACACCTGAAGTAGGACTATCAGCAGCATTAGATCAGGTCAGCTGCTATTTATGACTATATAGTTAGAAGCTTGTATATTACATACAAGGAGATCTGTTAGCCAAAGAATGGATATAAAACTTATTCCAAGATTAGAAGCAGTATATTTGTACTGTTCTAATGGTATGGCAGTAATGCTTCTGGGACCAGCATCTTGTTCTCTTCACAGCACAGCACTAAATACTGTGTGGTGGATGCTGCAAGCTCTTCTCTCTTTTACAATGGCAATGAGAACATGGTCACAGCCTGTGGAAGATGAAAAATCTAGGCAGGAACAAGGAACTGATCCCAGATACTCTTAAAGAAGAAAGGGCAATGGGGTTCAAGAGAAGGGGGGAACCACAATCATAAAAACCAAAGAAAAAAAGCAGTCATTGAGGATGACAGGAGCACAGTTAACTGAGCAGTGAATAGCAAACTCTAGGATGAGGCTGGGTTTGGTTTGATTTTGTGAGTTTGGGTTTTTTGTTTGTTTCTGTTCTGGTTTTTAAATTAAAAAAGAAAAAGGTGGTCAAGCTCAAAATGGAGTGTAGTATCCAGTATGCCAACTGGGATGGGTAAGAAAGCCTCACTACCACTTGCTGACTCCTTTTCTTTCAGTGCCATAAAGAACTTTCACTTGCTTTTTCAGCTGTCTGCATTAGCTTCTGTGGCTCTTCACAGCAAATAACACAAGTTAACTGGAAACCTGTTATAAACACTGCCTTGTAAGAACAGGGATTCACCTGCTGCGATGCAAAGGAAACGAACTTGGGAATAGCTGAAGAGATGTAAGAAGGAGGAGCTGTCTGTTTTGCCCTTGCAGACTACAAGAAAGTTGTCCTTTTTCACAGCAAGCTGTGGAACTTAAATGCAGGCTGCAGAAAAACCTAGTTCCAGACAATTATCCTGACCTCATCTCCTTCAGAGCTCTGAGTATGCCTTTATTTTCTAAAATCCAGGAAAAAAAAAAAATTGGAAAAGAGAAATGCTGAACAAGCAAACTCCATTATCTATATGAGGACTTGATATCAACTGCAACCTTCATCACTTGCTTTGCACAATTTTCTCTCATTCAGTTGCCTCAGCAGTGGTGTAGCCAGTACCACCCTCATGGCATAGCTGGGTTGTTGCTTTTTGTTTGTTACTGTAGCCCAGTATTATTCCAGCTGCATGTTTCCATAATTTCCTTTATCACTGTAACATTCCAAGAGACAGATGAAACAGCAAGCCAGGTACTGCTGTATAATGCAGTAAGATATGATTAAAGTATTATACATCCTAAATCCTTACGGTTTATGGCTTGCTGTGTTCCACCCTGCATAAGTGCTCCTCCAGGTGACAGGGCTGCAATAGTGCTAGCAGCATCAGCACTTGAAAGGACCTGAAGGGAGAGAGGGAACAATCATTTCATATCACTTTCTCCAACAAAATCTTTTTAAAATGAATTATATTCGAGTGAAAGCTCTCCAATTAGTTACAGAAAAACAAAACTTTTCTTTACCTAGTACGTGAACTGGCTATGCAGCTACTTTGAAATGAGACAGAGAATTACTGTACAGAAATGTGACCTATTTGCATTTGTGGCTGCTTTACATCAGGCCAAATCTGGGTTTACTAACTGAGGAAGTTCAGATACTGGCTGGGGAGACTGGCTACCTGGCTGTGCTGCCCCTCCAGTTGCCAGAAGACGGCTTCTGTGTAGCCCACAGTGAGATCTACATCCTACCTAAGTGCATTTAGGAGCAAAAGACAGTTATAAATTTGCTTACTACGGACCTCTTAAGAACATTACATACTAGATTTCAGGGGGTGGGATCAATAATATTGGCCTGTGTTTCATGTTTCATAACTGTTCTGCTTTACTACTTTCTACCTTTTACCACTTCCTCAAAGAACATGGTAACAGTAGAATATAACTCAGAGTATCAGCAATGACTGATTCAGGTCCCTGTTGTTTAGATTTTGAACTCAGTAACTAACTCAGTAGAGTTTAGTTTAGATTTTAAACTCAGTACTGCCTAAAGTTGTAAAATAAATTGAAAAACATAAAACTATTGGAGATAATTAAGTCTGCCCTGAGAAATTAAAATTCCAGTAGACAAGAGGCACAAAGTTACACAGAAAGCAAGATGCTAACATCAAGAAGGGTATTTTTTTGAGTATTCTTCCATACCTGAGTTAGTTTGGGTACATATGCTTCCATTTCTTGCCTAATACTATTAAAAGAATTAATTATATCCTGACTGGTTGCATATTGCTGTGATTGAATTGGAGTTGGACCATGATAATACCTGTGAGGTGAGAAAAGATAAAGATTATTAATAGGAGTGTTGGGAAAATAGAGGCCAAACTCGGTGGACAGGTCTTCAAATGTTTTCAGTTTTAGATGCTTTGTAACTGTTGACATTATTATCTAAACCATATTTATCGACAAAGTAAAATATATTGCCACATGGGAAGAAGCTGGGTCAGGGATGGTATGACAGCAAAGTAAGAGTTTTTGTTGTTGAATCTCCGAGCATCACTTTGCTAATAAGAAGCTATCTGTGCCACTGAGTTCTCAGAGTATTATTAGAGGAAGTCATGCCACTTTGGATTGAAACTGAGCACATTTAGTATCACTTCTTTTCTGAAGTTACATTTATGATTTTCCAACTCAGAAGTCTAGAAAACAAGAGGACTGTTACTAGAAAAACAGACCAATGAGCAGTCCAAACTAGCCCAATTGCCCTTTTTTTCCTGGGAGTGGATTTTCCTTGGAATTGAGTATATTTTCACATGTAACACATTTTTCTACTGTAAGCTGCAACAAAGTGCTAAACTGTGAATGCAGGTCTGTTAACCTTTCACAGAAATTACAGATCAAAGCTCTTCAAGCAGGCTTACAGAGACTTAGCTTGCTGGAAAGCAAGACAACATAAAAATACAAATTTAAATGGGAATTACTTGGAAGCTGGTTTATGCAGAAGTTCGTATTAGGTTTTTAAGCTTAGCCTAAACACACTTGAATGTGGCACAGTAGAGACTAAATCAGCTGATTCTGTGCAGGCTGTGATGAGAGACCTTCTATACTGAATATGCTGAAATAAACGTGTATTTTAACTTACCTATCAGACTTCAAGTTTAGTGCAATAGCTTTAATGCTATTATTCTTTGATAAATCTTCATATTCAATGGCCTCCTGCAATTTCACCTAAAATAAGCCAAATAATTATACACATCACTAATGAGGATACAGTTTGATGCATCTAGTCCTTTTTTCCAGTTCACTGAGTTTGAGCAGTAGAGTTACTGAAACCTTAAAGAAAACCAAAGTGTGGAATGATTCATGTCTACCCTCTAGAAGGAGCAGTGCCCAACACTGCCTAAAGGGTGCACTTTGGAAGTCTTGGCACTACCGCTTTTCCTGCAGGTTCTGGCCAAAACGTGCAGTCCCTGCCACTTCAAAATATGTTCTACTATATACAGTCATTCTTTTTGCTCTCTATGTCCATCTAGTTCTAGTTTAGCAGAAACAGTAATGCCTTAATGGCTGTAAGGAGTGTAAGACTAAAACCCTAATGATTACACAAGCTATCTGTTGACTGTACAGCTAGAGCACCAGTGGTGAAAGATAACAGTACAGTGGTATTACACTTTGTACAATGAGAAAACTATTTTTGAAATCTACTCTTTCCTCTTATCATCACGTTTATTCCAGTCCTGGTATATCTTTTTCTCTTCAGTAAAAATTGCAGTTTTCAGGAAAGTCAAAGCAGTTGACTAACTACATTTAATAACGTGTATTCTACCACCTTTTCTCACAACATATGCAGGTTTTAAGTCCCCTTCACGTGTTCTATTTGGGCTGTCAACTCTAGCAAGAGTATTCAATTCAGTTTTGCAGCAATTACAATACTCTCTTCCACTTTGTGAGCTGCTATAGTTAGTCTAAAACAAGCTGTTGCCCTGTATTTCAGTGCACCAGGCATCACTATGCTTTCAGTTTAACTTCATTTCAGCTTATGACCTTAGGATGAAGGCTGCAGTGTGCCAGTTTAATCATCTCCTTTACAAATGATACACTTGATAGGTTAATATTGGTGCTTGAACACCACTACCCTTTTCAGATGGATGTTCTCTAGAATTTTTCCAGCATCTGGGGGAAAGGCAAAGCGAGGGTTGGGCAAAACCAGAAATGCACTGTATGGGTCCAATCAGAAGCATCTTGGAAATTTTTTACTTTCGTTAAGCACTACTGAAGAGATAAACAGCAATACTTCAAGGTGTAATTTACTTGTGTTTACTAAAAGAGTACAAAACTTCTTACAGCCCCTCAGGTTCTTATTCTATATACTTTAAGCAAAGCCAAATCATGTTAGATGCATCAGAAAACAAGTAAGGAACCTCTGGCAACTTTCTGACAGACAGCTTCCATTTTCATTCAATTAGAATTGCATCAGCTAACTTTATACCTTTTTAATTGGTGGCTGAAAGAAATCTGAATCCCTGGAGTTTCCATCCGTACTGCTGGTCTCACTGTAATGGTCATTTTGTGCTTCTCTTAAAAATAGAGAAACAGCATTAAAAATTCACTTCACAGGAAACTTAAGAT
Source organism: Psittacus erithacus (assembly GCA_009867235.2). Taxonomy (NCBI): domain Eukaryota; kingdom Metazoa; phylum Chordata; class Aves; order Psittaciformes; family Psittacidae; genus Psittacus; species Psittacus erithacus. The sequence continues at coordinate 12,876 of WYDI02003377.1, forward strand.
ACAAGCTAGAGGCAAAGTAAATACATCTGTTTCAAAAACTATATGCATGTTTACATACTATATGTCAACTTTTTTCCCCCCTTACATTATCATTTCTAGCTGTTGATTTAGATAGAAAGAACAAACTCCTCAAATAACCCTGTTTGTCAAGAGAGAAATTCAACAGCAGGGGAGGGTGATTCTCCCTCTCCTCAGAAATAGTAGCATGCCAGCAACGCAAGTTGCTCAGAAACAGTTTGCATAGGCACTTATGTCAACCAGGCGTTAGCAGACATATGGAGCCCTGAGCTACTACTGTTGCAGAATGAGAGCTATTGTTTCGTCTTTCTGAACTAGAACACACATTACACAGAAGAGATTGTTAAAGGTCCAGTGTTCAGTTAGACAGAATAACAACATGAGGGAGCACAGCTAGACAGAAGGTATTAGGATTTATCACAGATAAAGTCTGCAGGATTTGGGAAGAGTATGAATCCTTTGATATTTGTCTATAAACCACTTGTAAAGCAGACTTCACATCAAACCCATTTCATTCTTCTTTGGAAGTTTCATTCATGAAGTTCACTGCAAATACACCAAACCACTGGGTTATTCTTTTCTTTTTAGTCTGAGGCAAGGTACTGCACTAGGGGAATCTTTCATCTGATCCACCTATGCCACACTGTTCTCTTTTGCTTCCTCCTTTGCTTGTGTCCATGCACCCCACTACAGGAAGCCTCAGCAGACCTGCTCCTGGAAGGCAGGCAGTAGGAACTCCCTATGCCAGACCTCCCCTCCACACAGCAAATGGAATATTACTTCTGCAGCCTTCACCAGGGATGGAAAACTAAGGCAGAAACATCCTTTCCTTTTTTCATCTGCTTTGTATGGTAACTCAGCTAAAACTAGCATTTGTCATCTCAGAAAAACTTTTAAAGTAAAACAGAACCTAAAGGTATTTTCATTACTGAAGTGAAATATTTCACTCATAAAAATGACAAGAAAAGGTTGGATGTGTAATTGAAGACTTATTTTCATTTTGAAAATTCCTTAAAATTTGTTACAAACCAGCTTTTACACAAGAGTGAAACTTACTGTTTCCTGAGGCCAGCTGCAAGGACCATGGCACTATGATGATTAAAGCGTTTTATAATGGCAGTGGTGCTACTTTCTCTAGCAGATTTTGAGGCGTTTGATGTAGATGCTGTAGAAGCAACATATTCCTACAAAGAAAACAACATTAGCTACCTCCTGCCCCAAAACCAGAAGGACTGAGACAGGAATTTTGCATGTTACCTCCTCTGAGCTCTACTGAGTGATCCTGCCTCACCATGGGAAGTAGTATTTTCCTGTCTAGCTCCACCACCACATTATGTACTTCGAAAAATTTCCATGGACTATTTTATTCTGCTAACACTGGGCAGTTTAGATGTCTGAGAGAAGAAAAAAAACCTGTTTTGTAAGACTGTGGTCCAGTTATAAGTAAAACTAGAACTAGCTTAAAAATGTGGGTATCACCTGTATGAAACAGACAGGCATTGATGGCAATTAAGAGCCCTAATACTGGCAGTGTTCCTTGGTTGCCAGGTGGCTAAAGGCAACTTGCTTTGCCCCATGCACAGTTTCATGCCTGCAGTTAACTGGCCTCAAAAACAAAGTAGGGCAGTTTGCATAGCAATTCAAACATACCTAGCCTAAACTTCTAGTCCAGTTCCAGACTGCTGGCTTTGTACAACTCTTAAAAAAACAAAATCAACATAGAAATGCAGCATCATTAGTTAAAATTCCAAAGTTTAAGTTAGATCAACTGCAGAAAAGCACATTTTTAGATTATTTCACATTATGGTACACGATTTATAAAAATTGTTTTAATTTGTACTTGGAGGCAGGGAACAGAACAGTTCAAGTTAGTCATACATTTAGCAACAGATGGTATTTAAAGCTAAACAAAGAAAACTGTATAAAGTGTCCTTAAAATTAAGCTGAATCAAGCAAAGAGTCATGTTTAAAATGAGAACAAATGCAAAGACTTTTTCATTTCGTGCTACTCTCCGTATGTTGTCACAGCTTCTAAAAGGCAGGAAGAAAACAGAAAGTCCACTTCAGACAAAAAAAAAACCAAACCACACCAAACCAAACCAAAAAAAAAAAAAACAACCAACCAAACAAAAACACACAAAAAACCAACCAAACAAACAAAACCACAAAAAACCAAAACCAAACCATCCAAGTGAAATAATTATTCTTTAAAAAAGGGAATTCCTCCCTTTATAGCCAGCACACTAAGGCAGACAGGAGACATACAGGACCTTGGGCACAGTCTCCATTTCTTTACACACACACATGCAACTGTGTAATGTTGACTACCCAACCACTGCAGAATCCTAGTAAGTGATGTGGTTTAGAATTAGCATTTGTAGTTATCGTAAGAGGAGAAGGACCCTCTTTTTCCTTAAATGAAGCTAAGGTGGGGGTTGGTTGGGGGTTTTTTGTTGGCTTTTTTTTTTTGACAACTACTTACTTCATCTAATGTGTAATCATCCAAAGCTGTTAAATCTATCAGGGGGTTTTTTACTCCTTGAGACACCATTGCTTTTAAACCTGTATAAAACAAAGAAAAAAATCATTAAAAACTGTATCTAGTATCAGGATTATTAGATTATATTTAACCTTTAAAGGAAAAGACAAAGGTTCTGCAGATCCTCAAGTATCAGCATGACTAAAGCTTTCAACCCTTTTTGGAGTTCCATTTAAAATTAGCAGTAAACTTGGAAAGGTATTGTTAAAGATCATCCAACTAATTAGCATAGTTTTCATCAACTTCTACATGTCACTGTTTGGTAAAAAAAAAAAAAAAAAATTGAATATTGTAGTAGTTAGTAGTTATATTAGTTGTATTAATATGGGAACTGGGAAGCCCTAGTTGTGTGTTTCTTCTAATTTTGGCACTGTTTTGTTGCCTTGTCTTGGGCAGAATGGCAATTTACATCTGGCAATAGCTTTTACTTGTGTAGGGTTATGGATTTCGTTAGTCAGAATACCTATTAAGGAATGGTGTTAAGTGATCTCAACTCTGCACATCTCTGTATCATTACAAACCTACCTCAAAAGTTCAATAAAAACTTATGTCAGATGATATTTCAAGATTTCACATTAAAAAGGCTGACAGAGAACAGGGATGGCAACTCCTCTGGAAAATTTTAAACAAGATCTGTATTTGTCTATTACTAAAAACTGATCTATAACAAAAGCTATATGTGCTCTAAGTTCTACACATACCATAGAATGAAGCCTTATATAAACAAAATTATTCCACAGCAACTGATGGCACAGAATAATCAACCTAGCATGACAGCACATAATAGAATTTATCACAGATTTTCTGTTGCATGAGTTGTAATAAAGCTGGTTTCTAGTGCTACCACTCTCCAAAGGCTACTTAGTTTCAAGAAAGGCACTCTCCATGAAACATGTTGAGAATCCAAAGCTACAGCTAACTTTCAGTGGCCATCTGTACCTTTCACTTCAGTTTGACAAACAACATGCCTAGTAAACAAATATAAGAAAACTTGACTTCATCTTTGCTAGATTTACTAGACAGACCTCTTGAGTGTTGGGGTCTGTAAGGCAACTAAGACTGTTGCAGCCCATTGCACAAAGTCAAAAAGCTTACCTTTTTCATCCAGTTTGGCACACTCCGTAAAGAGGTCTTTTGAGCCTGTATTGAGCCTGTCCCGATGGAAATAATGAGACTGAAAAAATCGTGTCCAGAATTCCTTCTCTGTCATGTTATGTGGAACATTTTCTGCATATTTCATTTTTACTGTGAACAAAACCAGCAGTGATTGCAAACTGTTCTGCAAATTTTAGTATGGTATTTTACAATAAAATTTCCTTGCTTCCTTCCTTCCTTGTTTTTTGTCTAATGCTGCTTTCATTCATTCCAACTAAACTAAGGGAACGCAGTAGTTAAGCATAAGCAAACAGGTACTCCCTTTATGCCCTGCAATGGTAGCTAATGCTTTGAAATACATGCACGTAACAGTGGTCTGAATACTCTAATTTGAACTGCACACACACAAGAAGTCTGATTTGCCAGAGTTCTAGTAATTCAATATAGTGCAGGGGGATGATGGGAATCAGATTTTCTTCCCAAAGGTGGTTTCATGAAAAATAACAATTAATTGAAATTCTGAGTAGGAGAGTACATGGGAACCAAACACCTACTCACAACCTAAAGAAAAACAAACAAAACAAAAACCACCAAACCCTCCCCCCCCAAACCAAACCAAAACCCCAAGCAACCAAAAGATCAATGCACAAGTTAAAATGCTTTCATTTAACAAAATCAAATTTTCATTTCAAATGCATGTTTTAACACATGCTTCTTCCCATCTCTCAAACAAGGCAGGGAAAATCATCTATAAGACTGAATATATGGTGCTTTGTATTTCCAGGCTCAGACTAACATTCCAGTCTTCCCACAGCAAGATGGTAAAAAACCCCAAACAAACCAAAACTTAGATGCATGTATTTGTTTCATAAAGCACTATTCTTACCTGCAGGATATGTTCGAAATATGGATTCAATGATATCTGAAGTCAAATTATACCGCAGACCATTGCAGCCATCTGTTTGAGGCCGTACATCAGCCTAAGAAAAAGCATACAAGGAGGAAAACCAGTCACGTCTGAATGCCTCTGTAACTGGAGAAGGAAAAAAACTAGCATCTTGCAGTCAAATTCTGCTGCAGATAAAATAATCTTCTTCCTCCTATAATCCACAGCATATTTGATTATAAATAGGTATTTTTAGAATTACTACCTTTGCCACTTAAAGGCAAAATCTTACAAGTAGATTGCAAGCTTTAGAAGATGAAAAGCAAAGACCATTCTATCAATCAAAAGAATATGCACTTAGTTTAATATATCCTTGTTTCACAGTAAAAATAGGCATGTTTACTGCATATGCTTAATCTATTGCTGGGCGTGCAACAATTCAGCTAGTGAATAATCAGGGATGATAATGAAGTGACAAAAAAGGATTTATGGTTCTCATACCTTATTTGCTTACATGTTGAAAGCATCTCCGTATAACTGACAAATAGCAATGAATTTAGAAATTGAGGGTAAGCCTCAGTCAGAACTTGCAAGTTAGATCTCAGTGATCTCTTTAGGAAGCTCTGGAGCAAGCAAGTGCTCAGACCAATTCTCAAGAACAGGAAAAAGCACATGATTGCATAAGCTGCCTTCTTCTCTTCCTTATCCTGTACATCTAAATTCTAGGTTTTGTCTCACTTTCTTCCTGGAGAAACACTCATTCTGGGCAGAGCCAGATAGTTATTTTAACTTGAACTAGCACACACAAATATATGAAATTCTTTTTCACAGATGCAGAGTATACAAACACAACCAGTTATTTAAGAAAGTTTTGGTTTTGAAAGCCGTGGTGGGTGTGGTGCTTTGCTTTCTTATTGTCAAGGTGTAAGAATAATGAGAGAGGAAATCGGAGCCATCAAGTTCATTTGGTAAATGATTCAGGTGCTTCTAGGGAGGAAAAAACAAGTATAGCAGCTAAGTCATAAAGCTGCTCTCACCACCTGTTTCCCTCCCAAACCCTTGATGTGTATGCAGTCATTACAAAGGTGGAAATGGGATTCCCACTAGAGTCATAGTATGTATTCATTCTGTTGCAGAAGTAGAAATATATCTGGGAGGAATCTAAAGATTGTACCTAGGTTACTTTTAGACTGCATTGAGATTTCTGAGGCATGATTTCTACAAATGGGTAACATAACAAAGACGAGAAAAGAGAGAGAAAACAAGTTTTCACATATACAAGTTGCTCTTCAAGTAGCTGAAAGCATGTTCTCTGGTTTAAGAAAAAATGGGGAGAGAGTAAAACTGCGTAGAAAATCTCTGCAGCTTCATTTATGTATGTCGGAGCTGCAGCAGAGATACTGTTGAACTTATGGCATTAATACAATGTAACCTAGTGACTGTAAATTTACCGTTATTCCTGTTTAACAGGAGGCAGAAGTATAAAGAACAATGGCCTATTGTCAATTTAAAGTTCAAATTGAGCAGATTAAATTGTCAAAATGTTGAGGCTGCAGATTTGCAACCTCAAGCCTTTACTTTTCATCTTTTTTCTCCTTCCAATGTGTGGAAATATGTGAAGGAACCAGGAAAGAACACTATTAAAGTATATGGGAATAAAGTACATGAACAGAACTCAGAACACTTTCCCCAATTTTGCTTGCTCTAAAATCGTTTAAGTTAAGAGAGGTTCAACATACCAGAAATGCTGCAGAGATGCCCACATCCTGCTTACTAGGTCCTGCAGAATTATCTCCTGCATTCATGCTTAAACGATTGGCCCAGAATTCTTCAGCACTGATTACCTGGCTCACAACAAGGTCTTTATAGAGCTGAAACAAAACAGGATCTTCTTGCAGCATTCTGGTAAAAGAATGTATTGAACAGAATTGAAATGCTGCAGAATAAGTCACTAGGATTTCCATAACTGAGTTCATAAAAGAAACAGAAACCAACTTTTCTTTCAAAATGCTGTGCATTTCTTAACAAGACTGTGTAAGCAGACAACCTCAATAGCTGTATTTGTCCTAAAAGACTTAAGGGCTAAAAAGAAATTTTTAAGGAATAGTTCTAAATGCTAGAGAACAATAATGCCTAGGAAAAAGTTAATATGGGATTAACATCTTATCCTAATATTCTTTGGTGCTCGTGTCTTTGCACATCCAGGACTGGAGTCTCCTGGACTGCAAAAGCACTATGAAATTTCCTGAACTTCTGTAACAATGGTCTCATGGGGCAGGAAGAGATTTCACCACTGTTCAATTCCTGTTTAATATCTTAAAATTCAGTAGTTATATGTCTCTTTTCTATTCCAAGAGCATACATAGCAAAATGTGAGGGATAAGATACCTTAAAACACGTATTATCCTGAATTGTTTATTCATTTGTGTTTCTGTTGGTGACAGTAGGATCTCCATCACTTAACTATGCCATGCAGCACAAATGCTACAGAAACATACAGTGTCACAACTTCCACCAGGGAATAATGTTGGCAATAGTTATCATCCAAATATAAAGTATCACCCTTACTATCCAAAATGCAAAGAATGTATGCCCCTGAAACTTAATTCATGTTTAAGCAGTTTTCCAGACAGCTGTGTACTTGATTTGAGACCCAGTAGGCTATTTTCAGGGAAACATGCATTTGTGTTCATAATCAGCCAATAACCTCAATGATCTTTGGCTTGTACCTAAGGGTCTTGATCATTTGGAAACAAACAAAAAGAAAAATAGGAATCTTATGAATACCTAGTAAATGGTCTAGGGAAGAACATGGATAAACTGCAATCCAGACTGAGCTGAAAGTCTGTAGCTGCTCTAAGGATGAAGTAGGATGAGGTGGAAATGAAAACTTTGTGTAGGACATCCCTATTATATTTTAACCACCACAGTTTTTCCAGTTTTTCTTATTGGTACAAATATGGATTAGTGGCCATTTTTACAAATTAGTGCAACAGGAAGCATTCTTATTTTAATTATTCCATTAAAACTTGGAGTATTGGTATGTACCTGACCCCTACATATCCATAAATGGAGGAAGAGCCATAGGGACTCTGGATGTAGTATCCCTTCTAGAACAGACTGAAACTTTTTTGCCTTTCAGTTGAAAATTAAGCTAATGAAGCCCTGCCACTAGACTTGGACTTCTAATCATCAAAGTAACAGACTGTGACCGAGTATGTGCAGATTCTGCCTTCCCTGTAACTAGAAAAGCTCTTATTGCTGCATGGCATAATACTGTAAAATCTCATTTAAGGATACAACGATCTATAGCTAAGACTGCCCATACACTCAGCACTAAAAGTCTTAGAAATAAGGCACATGGTATAAAGAAACTACTATAGTGATAGTGCCAAAGCAGTCTGCACTGCTGTAGACCCTTGTGGTCCTTGCAGTACTAGAAACAGTTAATCCTGCATGTGTCCTGCACAAGGGCTCTTGCCCTTCTGCTAGGAAATCTCCTTGTAAAGACCCTACCTGCCCAATGAGGCAATGTTCCTAGGTTTTTAAAAAAATCTAGCTTTAACTTACCTAAGTTCAAAGCTAGAACAGTCCCTGGAAATGGAAGAGAGTAGATAGAGGATTCACAGCAGATGCTAGAATAAAGTGAAACTCATCTGGGGAGATGCAGAGAAGTGTAAACATGCTCTATGGCCACAAGGAGTGGTTTAACACAAGTATTTTAAAGGAATGGAAGTGTATCTTAAAAGCCCTTTTGGGAAAAGGACTTCAGCCCCAAACGTCTTCTCAAAACATTTTTAGAATAAACATCCTGTATCCCAAGTCACACACTACTGCATCTCAAGTGATGCAGCGTGAAAACACCTAGCAATTTAGTAAAACATATAAAACACCAGGAAAGATTTGAGGGGAAAAAAAACCAATATATATATATATATCTTTAAAGTAGACTTTCTAGCTGATACATACATACTTAAGAGACTAAAGAGACAGAATGCCAGCTGGGTGCTTTTGTCTCATAGCCATGGATAACAAAGACTGGGTGGCAGCCAGGTTGGCTGCCTTTACACCTCAAGAACATGTCACTGAGAACACAGGTATAGTCTCAACATGTCACAGTTATGTAATTCTCAGTGAACTGCCTCCGAATTAGAAGTGGAGAGATTTATACTAGGAAAACGAATGCTGTATCACTAACAATGCTGCAATACAACTGTTAGCAAAAACACACTACAGTTAGGTAATGACTTAAAAAAAAACAAACAACAAAAAACATCGAAGCAAACCCAACATTAAGGCTCCTTTCCCTTTACCTGTTCTTCTCCTCAAGTTCTTTATTAGCTTTCCTTTTGAACTTGGGCAACAGTTGTTGAAGAAGATCCTTTACCGCATCTCGCTCCTTCACTGCTGTGCTTTCATTGGAGAAGTGAAAGTTGGTTGTGTCCCCTGCATGCAGCACTAGCTGAAGCTGAATTTTAGCTTTACCTTCTGGACTGATTTTCTGGCCTAGATTACACAGAGTATTAATTAGCAACAGACAGTAAGCTTATACAAGGAACACTCTTCCCTAGAGTGTTTGCTTACAAGCAGTTATCCTCATCATCCAATTAAATACCATTATTCCGTGTGTGAATTCTAGCCATAAAAGTGGAACAGACATAGTCTTCCCCTTAAATTAGTTTGAACCCAGCACCTTGTTCACTCTAAAACACAAGATACAGGCACCAGCAGCCTACTGTTTAGTATCCTTCAGCTACTGCTCAGGAGTCCTCGTTTATCTTTGCATTCCCAACATCTTCCATTAGAAAGCTGCTGCAAATTACACTGTCATCACCTGGACACTTTAACCTGCTACCAGTCCAGGCTGCTGCTGAAAGGCTACAACCTCATTCCTCCTTTCCACTTCTTCCTACTCTCTTTCTCGTATGAGTGTTAGTATTCGTGCAACAAGCTGAACGAAGGAACCAATCAACTGAAAAGGGACCCCTTTTTGTTTTTCCAGCTGGATCAGTTCCCATAGAAGAAAAGTAGTAAGAAAGCAGATGCAGGGTGGGGTAACAGCATGTCTACTGACAGCAAAGGTATGCTCATCTGAAGTGGTGTGGTAAGCACATTTAGCTACTAGTACTCCCAGAGTTGATCACCAATGCCTCCAAGGTGCTATTACACCCTCATGACTCATAAAAACAACCCTAACTCCTGCTTCCTTTCTCGTAACCAGAGGGAGCAGAGACTAGAACAACTGCTTTTATGTATTGCTGTGCTATACTGACTTCAGTGTAGCAGTGCAAATGGCACTAACTTAACTTTGAATCTTACCCCTTTCTCCAGTGCAACTGGGAGACAGGAACCAGATGTCACCACTGAATCATCATTGCTATCACAAATTTACAAATACCTACCCCCTTTTTTAATTTTAGATGACAAAAAAGAGCATCTTTCATCTAAGTTGACTTCAATGCCTATACATGTACATTTTTAAAATATAAGCTGTTGAAGCCTAAGTAAATAGCTAAATAGAACCTTCGCAAAGTTGATTACCTGAGGTGAACAGAGCTTTTAAACTCCTTAGTACATTTGTATTTAAGAAAACAGCATATTAGTTCTGATTCCTCTCCCACATTTTTGAATCATGCTGCAGTACTTGCATGCAACTTTAAACAGCAATAATCATTAAACCTTTACCAAGTGACACATACAACTTTATTTTTATTCCTTCTTTGGCATTACAGCACATGGAATATGAGGACTAATTGAAGCCAGAAAGGCAGCATGCTATAGACATTTACTGTTCAGTTTTGACTTGCAAGTACTCTGCTATTGCAACAGCAAACGCTTCATCAGAATGTTACCAGTTATGCCAAGCTACAGAAGCTAGTGCTTCTGGAGCTATGGTCTGCTGGATGAAAATAAAACAGCAAGGTTCATTTTATATAAAAATTGGAACAGCTTTAGACGCATAGTTTAACAGATGACATACCAGATAGTTTCTGTGTTAGACCTTGAAAATCCTATACTCTTCCTCAACCCTCCTCCCACCCTTCCCTCCACAAGCATATGGCATGGATTATTTCTCTGTTCAATTTATTGCAGAAGTTCATCAAAATTTAATAGTAAATGCAGTATAGCTTAAACAGCCAGAGACTACAGAAGTCCTGCAGTAGCATCCTTAATAAATTGAGCGATACTTCAGCATGGTCCTGACCTCTGCTGCTACATAGAAGAACCTAGTCAAAGCTTCAGAGCCTTTTAACCTTCCTGACTTATCTGCCAGTGTTTTATGGTAAATATGCTTTGGGTTGTATTTAAATGTTTATCGGAGAACTGCTTACTGAAGCTGGAATAGGGAAAGTGTTCACTTACATTTTATGTCTGCATACATATGGCTGACTGTGAATCGGTCTTTGCCTTCAGGTGCCCATGCTATCCTTTCAGCCATAAGGTAGAGAGCTCCATCCTGCTTCTTTTGACGTACTTTCTTTACAATCAGTAACACTTCTTCAGATGACGTTGCCATTGTGGCTTTAAGGAGCTATTAAAAACATACAGTTGAGCTGGTTAGTGTAATTATATTTGCCGTAACTCTTTCAATACTCCTATCTATATCAAAGTATTACAACCCACATTTACTTGTTAATGTCTACATCACTTTTGAAATATTCCAGATAAACATGCTTCCCTCTGTAAGTGCAATCAGGAAATTTATTTAAACAAAATACTGCCAGCTACCTAAATAGTTCACCTTATTGCTGATACTGCTTTTGCTTCAGTAAAAGACCTGCAAATCTTAAACCGATAACAAAATTTTCCTGTTTTAATGTTCCTTTACTGTTTTTTCAAGTTCAGAAGGATACTCAAGCTCAGAAATGGCACAAATTACAAATCTCCTCTGGCATTTGGCAGCAATTTTCTTCTTCAGTGTGAATGGCAGATGTTAAGTCATTTCAGAAAAGGAAAGGATACAACGTATGTGAAAAATAGCAGTTCCTTGTGCTAAAGATAAAGGAGCCCAGCTACACTCCTGTTCTTACTGTGGTGGGCTAGAACAATGTTTTGTACACTTTATTCCAGCTGCTCTCCTCTGAAGTCCAAGGGACTAATGTTACACCTATTTCATCACAGTGGTAATTTTGTCGCCAGTCTCACATCAACAAGCCTTTTGCATTCTTCTTCCCCCAACAGTCACTATCATTCCTCTCTGCAGGCTGAGTTTACAGCCTCAAATTTCTCAAGAGATAAAGGACACCGCAAGTATCACCACATTCTATGAACCTACTGTTGTACACCTATCAAAAGATTCCATCTTTGGTACATTTGCTGTAAATGTTTAGTCTGTTCAACTGCTGTATTTTGTACATCATAAACTTTACTATCAATATGTGAAACACTGTTCAAATGCTGATATGCATGTTCTTCAGCAACACGGTCTAGTGTGAGGTGTCCCTGCCCATGGCAGGGGGGTTGGAACTTAGAAGATCATAAGGTCCTTTCCAACCCAAACCATTCTATCATTCTATGTTTCCTGTGCTTTAGAATACCTGTAATATTTGCTGGGGTCTGCATCAAACTTCCATCAGCAATCTGCATCAGCTATCACACTACTAGCAGGTATCTTAAAAAAAAAACCAACAGCAGCAAGATAGGGTATTTACTGTGACAACCTGGACAGTAGCAGAGCATTCTCTTCAGCAAGTCTTACATACCCATCTCTGAAATTAGTTAAGTAAAATACTAAACAGAAGACTTAACAGCAAAAGGACTCTGCACTTAAGCTTCACTCCATCATTTCAGACCTCCAAAGCTTTGCCAGAGACTTCAGTGATACTGAGCTGAACGTGGGGCTGCACATCAGCACTACTCCAGCAGTAACTGGAACAAGTTGTGCCACATTCAGAGCAGCCCTGCTAATACTTCTCTCTCAAAGAAAACTGTATGGCATGATTTCAGGACCGTTCCCTAGCATAATGCTTTACAGTCTCCCCAGCATCATTATTCTCTTCCAGTGCTATTCACTCTACCATTTTATAGTTTCCAGTTGTATGTCTGTAGCCTCTCATCAGGTCCTTATCCTTACTGGAAAAAGGCAGCTGGCCACAGACTAATAAACAATATATGCAAGACTAAGGATTATATATATATATACACACATATATGTAATATATATGTAATCAATATATATATTTTATATTTATATGCATGTATATATACACACACAGAGCTCAATATATGCAAGAGTAAGGATTTTGACTTTTTTCTCCCTTTGTTACTTTACAGTCCTTTAAGGTCATTATTACCCAATGCAGTAGAGACAAAGCCACAGAATGCAAATGAATTAAACCTGTACTGAACAGAAAGAAAAGGGAAAGTGTTTCCATAGCCTCATTCCGATGCAAGTTGCTTTGCTTTTCTACCATGCTATTTCACCCACCGACAACCAGTCCTTCTACTATGGAAGACAACAATTGGCACCTAGCAACTTCTCCTTTAGAAGCACAACCTTCTAGAACAGTACCCTGCAGTGTGCAATCTGTGAACTCACAATTATCCCAGAAGAAGCTCATTCTACCTTCTGGGAGGGTGAACACACTAGCTCACAGCTGTTCTTATTCGTGTCATTGCTCTGAATTCTTTTTCATGCAGTAATTCACAGTGGCAGTAGGATGATACAACTCACAAGCTCAGTAAGCATTACCCAAAATGGAGAAAACCCCAGCTGTCTTCTGAAGAATACATCAGAAAGAATAAAAAATTGAGGAAAGCTACCATCTCCCACTAATGAAAACAAATGGCTTCTTATTACAAGTAGTACAGGGAAACTTCTAAAATAGAAATCTCACCTAGCTGCTAAAAAAGCATGAGGATGGTCCCCTACCAACTGCACAGGGTAAGGCCACATCCTTACTAAGGACACACAGCACACAATTTTCTTCTTTTTGGATGCTTACGGCTTACTATGTAGTAGGGTGAGAGCCATCAATGGTCTACTTGTGCCTGCCCAAATCTCCCAACCTCTATATTTAACAATTCGAGTTTCCAAGAATCAGTACTGTGGATGATGACACTGCTGCTCAAAGGGGCAAGAACTGAAACGTACACACAGAGAACTTCTGGTATTTTACAGCATTAACTATAGCGTTAATCTGCTGCTAAAACCAGAAGCATTAGAGTTTGTTAGCTGCAGACTTTGGAAGACAGGTATTTCTCTGGTTTCAGCATCTTCCTGAATAGGAAGGTCAGAAATGTCTGATTTTTAATTCTCCAGCAGCAGAGCTTTTGAAATGATGATTAGTAGTTCTAGAAAGCACTCGGATCAATCAGTAGCCCTAACCCATGGGGTATGACCTGTCGTCAACCATGCCTTGAGAATATTAATCTCAGGTGCAGTTTACAACTAGCAGGGTCTATCAGGAAGTCTCAGTATCAGCATAAAAAGTCAACACAAGGTCCTCCTGTTTGCTCACCCACCTACAACCTCCCAGCTCTATGAAAGTGGACAGAGCTTCTGGAAATACTGTCCAATTCCAACAGCTGCCCTTCCTCTTCATGCAGAAACTCTTTCTAACCACTTTTAAAATCGGGTACCTCTCTTGTCTGTTCCTTGTAACACCTGTTCTGAATGCTCTCCATTACCAGCATTTCACTCCAGTCTCTTCCCATGTGGTTTTGTTGAGTTCTAATCAGAAATAACGAAACATTTACACATTGTAATAATCCCGATTCAGTCAGGGTAGGTACAGGCTGGCAGACGAGCTCTGGCAGAGCTGATGCAGGCCCTGCTGCTAGGTTTCCACTCCCTGCAGGGAACAGCAGAGTATCTATGCTAATGGTCCAGACTGAACCGCAGTGGCACAGGTACGCAGCAGAACTCCGACAGTCTGGCTGTGCAACCCAGGGTGGGGCCGGGAACCGGCAGAGCAGCACCCCGGGGGGTAGCACCGGGCCTGCCGGTGGAATACAGCCCACGGTAACGTTGGAAGCTCCTAAGTGCCGTTTGTCTTGGATACCGGCAAGCATCGCGATAAGCTGAGGGAATCCACATGAGGTTTGTGCCCCTGAGCCTATCTGAAGGGTCGATCCGGCTTTCCTCCGCGATCCGCATCACTCGTGCTTCGTACAGCGTTTCTGTCTGCAGCGAAACGTGCCCAAGGACATCCTGCGCGGCTCCGGCGGGCACTGCCGAGGCTCTGTCCGACTCCTAGCGGCCCTGGCAGATGGTGGCCGCTGCCCGGGAAAGCGCTACGAGGGCATCTCTTTGTCTATCGCCCGCACCTGGCGCCCAGCGCTCGGGTGAAGCCCGCTGCCCCCGCCGCGATCCCACCGGCGCAGAGCTGCCTCCTACCCGCCGCTACCCTCCCCATGGGGTACATGCCGGTGGCTGCAGCAGCACCTCCCGGTCCCGTCCCTACGGCACCCACGGCCCGCCAGGCCACCACCGTTAAACAACCACAGCTGGGACGGGTACGGAGGAACAGCGGGAGACTAAGGGCCGCCGCGCGCCTCGGCAGGCGGGAGGGACGGAAGGAACCGCCAGGCAGCGCGCCAGTGAGAAGGACCGGCCCCACAAACCTCCCCCAGAAACACTGCCCCGCACCACCGCCTCCCCAGCCCCGCGCCGGCGCGCTCCTTACCGTGCGGGCGGTGCTGGGTGCCGGCTGCCGCCGGCGGGAGGGGCCCGGGACGGGAGCGGGAGCGGGAGCTACGGGGGTCGGGCCGCTGCCGGGGCCATGGGGCGCGCAGGGGAAGGCCACGTGACCGGAACAAGCCGTGGGGCGTTAGGAGGGGAATGGAGCCCGCCTCACGTGACCGGAGAGAGAACCGTCACGGCGAGTCCCCGGCGGTCACATGGCCCTGCTCCACTCCCCTCCCGCCTCCTCCGCGCTCACGTGACGGCCCCACCCCCGTCGCCATAACAGTAGAGGCCTGAGGGGGGAGTGACGACGCAGGAAACAGCGCCGCCACCGCACCCCCCCCCCCATCCTCCCCGCCGGTCCCGGCCCTCCCTGTCCCCCGCCGTCACCCGACCCCGCGGTACGCGGGCCCTGCTCGTCCCCCGCCATCGGCCCGGTGCTCTGCTTCCAGGTCGGCGGCGCCGCCGCCACCGCGCTGCGGGGGAGGGGCCTCCCCTCGGCAACGGCCCGCGGCGGGAGGGGGCGGCGCGCGTCAGCATCACGTGACCGGGGCAGGCGGGCGCGCGTGACGCAGCTTCCTCCCGCACATGCGCGCCCGGCGTGACGCTCCCCCGAGCGGCTGCACGCCCCCGCCCCGCCCGCGTGTCACGTGCCGCTCTGCTTGGGGGCGGTGCTGCGGAGCAGGGGCGGTCCTGAGGGAGCGCGTGGAACGAGGGGAGGAAGAGGTGGGGTGCTGCTTGTCTGTAGGTGCCTGCGGTCGGGGCTGTGGGCCTGCAGAAGGGGACTCCAGAGAGCCGCCGCTGCACCCCCCGTGATTTTCTGTGCTCTGGCTCCTGGCCAGCAGCAGCTTTGGCTCTCGCAGTCGGGGCGTTCGGAGCCCTGGTGCGGGCGTTGTTTCACGGCACTGTGGCGCCCGGGAAGCTCTTGTTCCCTGGCGGCTGTGCTGCTTCGCCGCACCCTGCTGGCGGACCCTCAGGCGCTCGGTGTGCAGGACTTTCCGTGGGCTGCTCTGAGGGCTGAGGGTGCTTTCAGGCTCTTACTCCGCGTGTCTGAGGAAAAGCGAGGTGGATTTGTGCGTCTTCCTTCGAATTGGAGGCTGGCGGGCGGGCACCGTGTGTTCAGGGGCGGGTCCGAGGCCCAGGTGGTGGCTGCCTCCGAGAGAGGAGTTCCAAGGAAAGATTTAGCATCTCAGCCTAGCTGTCTCTGATAGAGGTTTTCTGCCGCCGTCCTTACGACAGTGTGTAAAACAGGTACTGGGGTGATTTTCTGGACCAAATACTGTAATCCGGAAAAAATTTTGTTGTTTGTTGGGGGTTTTTTGTCATCAGAGACGGTCGAGTCTTTACCTCGGGGACGAAGCCGTTCTCTGATCCCATAATTTAAAATTTTAAGACGGTTTTGAGAAATTTAAAGAAATAGTTCTAGTCTCTGTGGCTGAATGCGTATCTTCCCTTTTCTTAGTGCCTGGTAAGAGTCAAAGTTCGCTTTTCTTGTAAGGAAGTGTAAGGTTCCAAGTGGTAGTATTTCTGGGAGGGAGTTACTTAATTTATGGTGCTGCATACTGAACATTATTTAGAAATCTAAAGGCTTGAATATGAAGTATATGGAGGTGAGTTTTTTTAAGCAATACACAGGCCTAAACTTTAAAGAAAACCTTAACAAGAGATTATTTTAAAGTACGTGTTCTTTAGGAAAAATACACGAGATTGCAGCTTTGATAACAGAGTGAAAACCAAGAATTAAATAGTTATTGATCTTTCATACTGGGAAAGAGGTACTGTGGAAAGGATACCTCATACATATTTATGAGTAGTTGTATTGAAAATGCACAAATGCAGATAATTCTAGATTTGGTATGAATTGAGGATAATACTCATTAAATTTGGTTTTGGGGGAGAAGACGATGTGGGTATAAAATGCTAACGCTCAATGTTTTCCTTGAAAAAATGAGTTTCAAATCAAGTGTGTGTTGTGGGGGGGAAAACCAAGGATTTTTTCCATCGGTGGACAGAATTTGTTTTACAGGTGCGTATAAATACATCTTAATAGCTGCAATTTAAAGTATTTCCAGGGTTGGTGTCTAATAGGTTAAATTTTCTGAAATGAAGTTCAACAAAAACTTCTCGTAGATGAAGCAGGAGTCTAATTTGCAGCCCTTGGCAGACTGAAACCTGATGTTCTGTGAAGGGGAAGACGTTTAGTGTGGTTTTGGGTTGGTTTTTTTCTTTTTAACGAATGAAAACAGATAAACAAATGTAATGCTGAAAAATGGAACTAATCAAGAACTGACTTTATTTGTGGCAGGTATAGCTAAAAGCTGAAGCTGTAATACGCCCATGAGCAAGTAGCGCCAGTCGTGTACATCAATGGCCTCTGCGCCAATAATTCCAGACTCTTACAACCATGTTTTGGCAGAGCTTGAATGTTTGGATCCGTTGCTTTCTGCACTCAGGCTGGATTCTGGTCGTCTGAAGGTGAGCTTGTGGTGGGTGAGCTTTTTTGGGGGGGTGTGTTCTTGGTTTGTTTTTTTTTTCCTTAGTTCAGATAATAACCTTATTTGGTTTATTATCTGATTAACCTACAGAATGAGATGATCTTTTATGTGCCTTCCAACCCAAACCATTCTGTAATTCTGTGAATGATCTTGTTCTTTTTTTCTGTGTGTGTGTGTGCTAGCTTATGAAGGGAAAACTTTGGGAAGAAGAAGTGAAGGCAAAGGGTCTGTGTGTGTGTTTTCTCAATGCAACTGTAGGTAATAACACAGCTTTACACAGTTGGTGCCTTATACTGTTTGCTCTAATAGTAGAGTGTGTTGTTTTGATATCTGACTGTGCTGCCAGTGTTTCAGAAGTGGTACACCACTGGCAAACAATGAAGCCTTTAAAAATAGCATAAAAATGCAAGAAAAAGATACTGTTATTAGTACTTATAAGCAGCCATGTTGTGCATTATTGTTTTTATTCCTTCAGTGCACATGTATAGATGTCTCAAAGAGATGGCTGGCTCTGGGCAGTTCAGGAGGAGGGCTGAACCTTATACAGAAAGATGGCTGGAAGCAAAGACTTTTTCTCACTCATAAGGTAAGGGTAAAGAATTCTGTAGAATAATTTCTGGGGAAAATGGGACTGGGAAAGAGACACTGTTTCAAGTTAATTTTTATTAATTAAGCAGGTGTTTTCTGCTTGCTGAATTGTCCACATAAGGTGATGTTTTGAACTGCTCCATTTAAGAAAGTTTGTGGCATTGGAGTAGATCCCAAGAGTGTGCGGGGTAATAAATTTCATAAGGTGTGAAAGAAATTACTTGAGAGGGTCAGATCTTTGTTGCTTTTAACAGTAGCAACAAAGTTGCCTAAATATTTAAACCAGAGCAAGTCACCTGCAGATAACAACCAATGTTTGCATGTCCAAACTATGAACTACTTGTGTAAGCAAAGAAAGGATAGACTGACTTTTAAGGTTGGGAACGTCTCACTTTTACTTCTGGCAAAACAGCTTCCATAGGTGTGAAGACAGGAGACCAATTTGTGTGTTTTCCAAATTGAAGCATGAACTTCTCTTGATGATTATGTTGGCTACCTCTTTCTAGAGCAAGCTCAGTGTTTGCAAACAAACCCCAAACTGCATCTCAGCAAAGTAGTAGCAGCTGTTGACATGAAATCTGTTTTATGTCTTAAAGATGAAAGTTGCCTAGTGGTAGAGGCAGTGTAAGAAAAACTTCCACCTGCACTTATTCCCATGCTTGCTTTCAGGAGGGTGCTGTTTCTCGGGTTGCCTGTTGTTTGCATGATGAAGACTATGTTGCTGTTGCCACCAGGTGAGTGATGTACTCGCAAACCTGAATGCTGGATAAATATTTTGAAGTAGCTTCTAAGTTTCACATCTGCTGAGAACTTGGAGGTGGGCAGAGGTGGTAGAAGCCTCTACAGAATAGTTCTCCGCACAGACAGTTTGCTTAACATTTTTTCTGGAGTAACGGAATAATTGTTCCAGAGTAAGTATTTTTTCTGTAACAGAGCATCAGTGGGAGAGCTAGTGTATTGAAGTTATGATGATAAATTGCTCTTTTAGACCTTTCAGCATCAAAAGAAATATCTTGATTAACTTGGCAGAATGAGATTGGTGGTTAATACCTCTTACATAGTTTAAAATCCATTTAAATGCTTATTTTTCTGCATCCTCACTGGCAATTCCAGTGAATGTTAGATTAGCCTTCCAAACAGAGCTGTTGATGCACTCTCATGTAAGGAAGGACACTTACTCTTCTTGAAAATTAAGAATGTGACACTTCTTGAAAGCGTGCAGCCTCAAACACAACCAGCTCCAAGATGTTCTACTTTCCTTAGATTTTCTGTTTCTTTGGAATAATGCATCTTTATCATTGATAAAACATTAGAAGACTTAGTCTCAGATTGTGTTTTCTTTTTTAATTTTTAATTTTAATTTAATTTTAATTTATAAGCCAAGGTCTTATAGTAGTGTGGGAGCTGAATCAGGAGCGTCGTGGGAAGCCAGAACGGATTTATGTTTCCTCTGAGCATAAGGGCAGAAAAGTCACAGCTCTGCATTGGGATACAGCTGCTCTTCGTATTTTTGTAGGAGATCATGTGGGAAAAGTATCAGCCATCAAGATTAACACATCAAAACAAGGGAAGGTAAAATGTCTCATACTTTGTTTGAGAGGCTGAGGTTCGTAGAGGATGATGTGTGGATTTTTTTTGTTTATTTTAGTAAAGCAGAACAGAGGAAGACTTGCCAGCTCATGAAGTTCTGGTAGCTTTTACTGTTGAGATAAGAATCAGTCTCTTGAGACATCTATAGTAATCCCGACCTATGAACTTCCTCATCTCCTCTTTTAGCTATTTTAATAACGCAACATAAAAATACTGTCAAATGTGCAGAATTAAAATCTGGCAGAGCTTCTTTCTCTTGGAATTTATGAGTATACAAATCCAGAGTCTTGGTGTTTCTGAGCCTGCTGGATTCCTTAGACTCCAGCTACAGGTTCAGCTCACCTGTTGGTCTGAGAAAGGGGAATACCAGTCTCTAATTTTGCTTGTCTGTGTCTGGATACTCATGTTCTTAAACATGTGGATTAGTTAAAAGGTGGATGTCAAGCTTACATACATTCCATCTTGTGCAAAGGACACATCTATTAGTGATACTGGCCTGATTTTTAGCTCCCGAGTGTTGTTTTACCATTACTAGGTCCTTTCCTTTTGACTCTTAATCTGTAAGAAAGAACACAACCTGGAAGTAGGTGTGTTCCTCCAGGTCCTTTCTAGCCCTTATGAAAGATTTTGACACAAAGTTTCCTTAAAAGTAGCAAGACAACGGCACTTAAATAGGAGCAAAAAATTCAACTGCAGAAAGAGAAGGAAAGAGAGGAGTGCGGCCCGGCTCACAGAGTATGTGTCTGCTCATGTGTGCTTAAGGACTTGGATTGTTGAATTTCTCATGCGACATACTTCGGCACTTTCCTAACAAGTAAAACAGCCTTAAGCTGTCAAAATGGTGACTGCTAGAAAATGAGTGCAGTTCCCAGCAGATTCTTCTAAATAAGAAGTCTGCCTGTGATTTTGTTTCTGCCACCCATGCAAACTGAGACGCTTGTATAATGAATAGTATTCAGGCAATTCGCTGCAGGGCAATAGAGAAAGTGAGTTAATGTAAACCACTTAAATCCAATGGAAGGTTTGTGGATGTTTTTGTATCAAGTAAGCACACCTGTCTCCATAAAGCTGTTTGCTGTTTGAAAGTGCCTGTGGGAAGAACTATGAGAATTTGCAGAAGCACAAAGCTTACAAAAGCCAAAGTAAAAGCCCTCTAAATGTTATAGAAAGCACAATCTTTATAAAGAAATGTCAGGATTCTACGGGGAAGTGATTTTTTTTTTTTCCCCTTAAATTTTCAGTAATAGTTTTGGGAAAAGGAGGCTGTATATTTGTATGCCTTGAGCACTGAACCTTTGTTTTGTAAAGAGAGAAAAAGGGAACTGCTGTCTTATGCTGTGTATTCATAGCATGCGTGAGTCTCTGCTGAATTTTGCAGCTTAATGAAATAGTCTTTACTTTGAACTGGGGACCAGTACATTTTCTTTCTTTTTTTCTAATTGTAGGCTGCTGCTACCTTTGTGATGTTTCCTGTTCAGATTATAACAACTGTAGATTCTCGGGTTGTTCAGCTCGATTATTTGGATGGACGACTGCTCATATCTTCACTTACACGCACTTATTTGTGTGATACTGAAAGGCAAGTTATATTTTACTTGTAAAATACTGGACTTGACAGAATCACACAGTTCCTGAAGTGACCTCATAAGTCATCTAGAAATCATCTAGTCCAATTTTCTTGCTCATGGCACAGTTGGGTAGAATAGATAGATCTTGTAGGATTGTGTCTGATTAGGTTTTGAGCATCTCCAAGCATATAAGGATGCCACAGGATCTCTGGACAACCTTTACCAGTGGTTCACCATCCCCACAGTAACAGAGCTTTTTCTTATGTTGAAATAGAATCTTCTGTCTTTCCATTTGTGCCCATTGCCCCTTGTCTTTTCACTGAGTACCACTGAGACTAGTCTGGTTCTGTCTTCTTTACTCCCCCATGAGGTATCTATACATGCGGGATGTGATGAGTTTCTGGCCCAAGCCTTCCCTGTTCCAGGCTGACCAGCCCAGCTCTCTTAGCCTCTTTTAAGACAGGTGCTGCAATCCCTTACTTGTCTTTATGGCCCATCACTGGACTTACTCCAATATGTCGCTATCTTTGTTGTCCTGAGGAGCCTGGAACTGGACCCAGCACTCCAGATACCTTACTAGTGCCAAGAAGAGGGGAAGATCATTTCCATTAACCTGCTGGCAACACTCTTTCTAATGCAGCTCAGATTGGCTGCCTTTGCCAGAAGAGTGCATTGCTGACTTATGGTGAGCTGCTTGTTCATCAGGACCCCCAGGTCCTTTTCTACAAGTTGCTTTCCACCCAAGGGGCCTGTACTGGTGCTTTGGGTTGTTTTTCACCCCATGCAGGGCATTGTGTTTATCAATGTCTGTTTGTCTAGCCTATGCTTCATCAGCTTCCCTGTGAAGATGTTAGGGGCAGTGACAAAAGCCCTACTGATGTCAAAGTAAACAACATCCACTGCTCTGTTCTCATCTATCAAGCCACTCATCATGTTGTAACATGATTTCCCCTTCATAAATCCATGCTAACTGTACATAATCACAGTCTTTCATGTGATTGGAAATGGTTTCTGTTATCATTTGCACCATCATCTTTTCCATCACCAGGTTGGCCAACTGGTTCTGCTGTTAAAAAACCTTTTCATGATCTAAACATTTAACCTAAGGAATATTTCTGCATTTTATGTCTTTTATAAACTTCATGCAGGCTTTATAATATCAATGGCAAATTATTTTGAGCACCAAAACCAAATCACCAAGTAGGATTTAGTATTTTTATTCTTCAAGAAAAGGATAAAATTAATTAGACCCTTAACAAGTATTGTTTTGGGTTTGTTTTTGGTTTTTGTTTTTTTTTTTTTTCACTAGAGAGAAGTTCTGGAAAATTGGTAATAAAGAGAGAGATGGAGAATTCGGAGCGTGTTTCTTCCCTGCTGGAAAAAACAGTGGGAATCAGCAGCCATTAATATATTGTGCTCGGCCTGGCTCAAGGATGTGGGAGGTGAACTTTGACGGAGAAGTGCAAAGCACACATCAGTTCAAGCAGCTGCTGTCATCACCGCCTCTCCCTGTTGTTTCTCTCAGGTAGAAACATAAGTGTTATCTGTGATAAACTTGGTTGGGATTTCTAGACTAGCTGAGAAGAACTGCGTAAGGCTGAGAAAGTAAAATAAACTCCTAGTGCAGTCAAGTGTTAATCCTAGTTGTTATCTTAATACACTCTCCTCTAATAATAGAAGCCAGTAGTTATCAAAAATGCTGAAAATTTGATTCTGCAGGTATGTCTGTGTGACTACCACAATGAATGCTACTGTCATAAGACTATGTTTATTTAGCCAGCCTTGTATTTGCAGAGTTAAGAATATTAAGAAAGTGATATTACTGTAGTTGTAACGGATTATAATTTTGCTTTACAGGCTGGATCCTCATTATACTAGTTCCAGCTGCTCTACACAATCTTTATCTTTTCCCAAGCTACTGTATCTGACGTGAGTATTTGTCAGCATAGGTTCCTGTTAATAAAGCAGAGTTAAAAATAAAAAAGCTGCATTTTTTCCTAATTTATACTGCCAAGATCATCTTTTTGCATAAGAATTTTCGAAGTATCAATGCTGAACAACTGTCTCGCTTTTTGCTTCCTGTACTTGAGCCAGTGCCATTCCTGCATGTTTTACAGTGACTACCACAGTTAACTGCTGCACTGTTAATGTTTGCTTTGCTTGCAGTGAGCACTGTGTGGTGACCTGGACAGAAAGAGGCATCTATGTTTTTCTTCCCCAGAGTGTTCAAGTCTTACTCTGGAGTGCAGTAAAAGGTAAACTTTAAGAATCTTTGCTTTGTAATCTTGTCTGTTAAGTTTGTCACTTTTGAAGTCCTTGCCTAATATGGAGCCTTTTCAAGCTTAATTTTTGTAGCTGGGTTGTAGAACATCGATCAGAAAACTTCTTTGTTGCCATTTGTCAGGTATATCCTTGAATATTAACCCTTTTCATTCCCCTGCTAGCCAGCCCTTCCCTCCATACTTCTGAAAATGTGCTTGGGAAACAAAAACGTGGTGTAGAGTGCATCTTAAAATACAGTAACCAAATAGTGAGAGGTGGTAACCTGCAATATCCTTTCCTTGTTTGTGTTTATTCAGATTGTTCTGGTTTCAGTTGGGTTAATTTTCTTCCTAGTACCTGTGCAGTGCTGTGGTTTCAATTTAGTGTGAGGACAATGCTGATAAAACACAGACATTTTAGTTGCTGAGTAGCACTTACCCTGATCAAGGACCTTTCAGTCTCAATGGTCAGCCAGTGAGGAGGGGCACAAGAAGTGGAAGGGAGAAGAGACAGGACACCTGATGCAAACTAGCCAAAGGTGTGTTCCATACCACAGCACGTCATGCCCAGTATATAAACTGGGAGGGAGTTACCTGGAAGAGCCAGATCACTGCTCTGGTCAGGCTGGGTATCAATCAGCAGGTGGTGAGCAATTGTGTTCTGCATCATTGCTGTTTATTGGGGTTCTTTTTCCTTTCTGCTTTTAGTTTTATATTCTTTTCTTGTTACTTCCCTTATTGTTACTACTGCTAGTAGTAGTATTACCTTGTACTTTAGTTACTGGACTATTTTTTGTCTCAACCTGTGAGGGTTGCATTCTTTCAGTTCTCCTTCCCATTTTGTCTGGGGGGGTGTGAGCGAGCAGCTGTGTGGTTCTGAGTTACCAGCTGGGCTTAAACCATCTCACAGGTTTATTGTCAGGTATCCTGTGAAGGATAATCTGGCTGCTGAAAGCTTAAACCCTTGGTTTTTTGTAACACCTGTCTAAACCAGAGCCAGAGAATTTACTTATTTGGCAGATGAGTTAACCCTCAAAAATGGTTTTGTGTGTATGGATATAGACATAGTCCTAGAATGGTTTGTTATTGTGTGCCAGTCTTTTCCTTTCCCTTCTCTCCAGTCCGTTTGGTGTTAAGTTTCCAATGCCCTTAGTCATGGAACATTTGCATGTAACGTAACTATTTCATTTGGAAGCTACTGAAAGTTCAAAGCATTTTTCTACTAGCAGATGTTTTCCTTCCGTTTCAAAGCTAGCCATGATGTACTTCTCATCTTTATCAGTCTTAAATTTTTTGTCCTCCTTCAGAGGAAAAGGGAGCTTTTCAGTAACTTAAGTGTGCTTTTTGAATGCTTTCTATAAATGCTTTCTAGAAATGTGTCTCTGGAAAGCTCTGATACTTTGACTGTGCTGTGTAGTCATTAGATGCTAGCTTAGCACTCTTCAATGTTTTTCTCCATACTACTTACCCTGCAATGTATTAGGCTTTTGTACGCATTTACAGTCAGATAGGAGATACCTTTTCACCTTCTTTCAGCAACAGAAAGCAATATTGACTCATGATTTTAGTCCTTTAGACATTTCTGTGCATCTGGTTTTGCAGATATTCAGGATATTGCAGTTTACAAAAGTGAGTTGTTCTGTCTGCATACAAATGGAAAAGTTGTTCATCTCTCCCTTCTGCTGGTAGACCGCTGTATAGAGCGTCTGATGAGAAGAGGGTTCTGGACCCTTGCTGCCAGGGTCTGTTGTCTCTTCCAAAATGCAGTTATTTCTTGCAGAGTAAGTAAATACCTCTTTGTAAATGTGCGGTGCAATTTCACTGTTTCTTGCCCCTGTTTTCCTTTGAGTTCCATAGGGTTTTGAGATTAATTTTTTTTGAGTTTTTAAAAAGTATTCCAAGCATTATAGTTTTAGGATGAAAATTAGCCGGCATGTATGGTACTTTTCGCTTTTCACATGTACTTTAGAAATAATAATGCTTCTATTTCACTGTGTACTTTTAGGCAAGAAAAAATTTGCCTTCAGACAGGCTGGAGCACTTAAAGTCTCAGCTGGATGCCTCAACCCAACAGGATCTTACTGTGCAACTAGAAGAACTGATTTCGAAGTTGGAACCTCTAGATTCTGCATGCAGCAGTAGAAGGAGTAGTATTTCATCTCATGTATGTATGTAGGTAGTGCCAAATATGTTACCTGCAGATTTTATCTTTATGGCTCAAAATCACTTTGAGGTTGAGGCTTTCATTTTTACCATATCTACTATAGCTGATAATGCTATTTTCTAAAATTAGTGGGGTAGAGAGGAATGAAATACTACTGCTTGCATTTTTTAAGCTTTCAGATCACTGCCTTTTTTCCCATGTTATTTTGTGGCTAATGGTTGAGATATAGACAAAGATTGATCAAAGAAGGCTTTCTCCACAGCTGAGGTTAGTATCCCAACATGCTTCATTTAAGGTCATCTTGACTAAAACTGTAGTTTTCTGTGGTGAAAACTGTACATCTGAATGGACAGAACAATCCTAGTCCTATTTAAAAATATTGTCTCACCCTATGAAGCTTAAGCAGGAAACGCTAAGGAAAAAAAATCAAAGCATGTTTCTAATATTCTTTCACATGTACAGCTGTTTGTGCTTTGTCTTAGCTTCTCAGCAGCTTTTAAAGAAAAGAGAAATATTTCATGGTTAATACAGTATCAGTTGCTGCTTTCACTTTAACAGTGAAGTTAACTTTAAAAAGTAAAGGTAAAAAACCCAAAGTAATGTAAATTCTATCTTGATGTGGTAGGCAGGTTTTTTTTTGTTTTTTTTTTTTTTTTCATTAGCAGATGGGAAAAGTAAACCTTATGAACTTATCATGAGCAAAAGAATGTATGTGTGTCCTGAAACTAAAGTTTAGCAGGATCTCTAAGTGTGCTAGCTGGGTATGGTTAACAAACAAAAAGGAATATGGACTCTTGGGTGCACAGGTGCAAAGGGATAAAGTGACAATCTTGGATGCAGGACTAAAGGAGAGATGATTTTGCCTTTTACCGAGTACACCAGTTGCTTGCAGGCTCCTTTTCTGAAAGCACTTGCAGCATATACATCCTTATAAAGTCACTGGACTGCACACTTAGTGCTACCTATGTACTTTTCCATTTTGCATATGTCAAAAATACACCGTTACATAGGGCTTTTCCAGACAGTGAATTGCGAAGTGCTGTGAGTTTATTTGTGTGGGTGTGGTTGGTTGAGTTCATCGCAGGAATTTTAACAAGGAAGTACAACTTGTACAACATCTAACTCCTCTCCCTTGTCTGACAGGAAAGTTTCAGTGTCTTAGACTCTGGAATATATCGTGTTATCAGTCGAAGAGGCAGTCATTCGGATGAAGATTCAAATTCTCTCCACAGTCAGACATTCTCAGAAGATGAGAGACTTAAAGAATTTCCTGCACACCAGGAAGATGAGCAAGTAGAACTTGGTAATTTTTCTTAATGAAAATAATGTTATTTGGATGCAATTTCTGTTCAGTTTATAATAATTTGATTGGGTTGGCTCTATATTCTTACTTTCCATTATCATGATTGTCATGTTAAGACACCAGGTAGTTTACTCGCTTCCCAAGAAGGATGAAACCCTTGTATCCAACCCACCTGCCCACCCTGGGCAATCCCGCCAAGTTGGAGAGTGTTCGCCCAACCTCTTCAGGGGCCCTTCAACGAGCAGCACTTTAGGCCAAATACCTCATAATCAGTTTCCGGAAACTTATCTCAAGAAATTTATTGCTCATGACAGGATACAGATTCGAGATAGCTGGTGGTAGTGACTGACTGTAGAAACAGATTTTCTTTACAATAACCAATCGGTAATAATACTAAATAGCTAGCAAGATGTTAAATAAGTAAATGTGCATAACAGAAATCTTACCTAATAGGCGTCCCTATGGGGGGGAGAAGAGAGATCCAGCCCGTGACTTATCCCAGATGTTTCGATGGGGGCTTCTTCCCAGATATCTCCCTTCTCTTTCGCTAATTTATACTATTTTACTTTTAGGTGGAGCTTGAGTTACTCTAGTCATACATAATCACCTTTGGCATGGTTGCCCCTGCTGGCAATCTCGAGTCCTTTAGAAACTTGTTGACACAAGTTCCTATCAGACATTCATCTT
>WYDI02003381.1:0-48440 GCA_009867235.2 Psittacus erithacus
CCTTCGGGGATTTCAGTGTAAAGATTGGATAACATACATCCTTTCAGGCTCTCGTCAGAATCTTACTAAATTCAAACTAAATTTAACTATGAATGTTCAGATAATTTGTTCATCAATATATGATGTATTCACTATCTGGGAAGCCTCAGATTATTAAAAATCATCCTTCTGTCTGTTGTGGCGGCTTTTGTTTTCAATACTGCGGTAACTTAAACAGCTGAATTAATGTAAACCAAATGGTACTAAAAGTAAAGCAATCCCTGCCTGCCGAATTCCAGTGCCAACAGAATTTGTACAGCAGTTCTAATACTTACAGGGGAACTTTAATGAAAGAATTGCCTACAGAAAGAAAGAGGGAGACCCACTTTTTCAAAGGTGATGTGAAAATACCTTCTTTTCATTGAGCCTTGTCTGCTTATTCAAAATACTTTAAAAGCTTTTGTTCCTTCAGTGCTAAAACATATACCATACACAATATATTGTATATATTCAGTTCAGTTTTCTATTCATATATATATGTTTAGATTAGAACAAGAAACAATATTAGCACGTGATATTTTTTCCTGTTGAAACCATTAATTTTGTTGCCAGCTCCAGCGAGGGTAGAATCTCACCATGTATTAATACACTGAAGAGGTCTGTTTGGTTTTTATCATTAGTATTTGGTGGCTTACAGTGTTTTGGCCAACCTCTGTGTAGTACTGTTACTGGGAACATGGCTGACCAAGAGGAGAAGCATTGCACAAATAAAGTGTTGTAGGAGAAAGAATCACATGGTGGCATTTCTGTCTTCAAAGAACACATCATGGGTGCTATTGTGATTTTAAACAAGCATTGCTTTGTTTGCTGAGTCTGTGATACCCATTTCAGTGTTCTTAGGGTGTTCTCTTCCCCTTTTGTTACAGAAAATCATGTGTGCAGTTGTTTTGCTTTTAGTTATTTCTCTTTTGTTGTGTGGTTTGCTGTAGATGGGTTGCCTATGATAAGGAACGTTACAAAGGCCATCAGTACTTGCTGGAGGAGGGAAATTACGAAGGCAGACACTCATGGGGGGGAACTGACAGTATCCTGTCTATTCGGTTCCTTCAGGCTGTAAGTACTTCTATGAATTTCACACAAATTATGCACAATTCTACACATAGAGGATGGTTATTCTTTGAATATGGTATGCCTGTCTTGGGTTTGAGTTTTTCCATCTTTTGCCCAAGTTCATTCTCATTCTTTTCCTACTTCATGAAATCTGGACTGCACTATATACATTGCAAAGCAGAAGCAGGTTCTAAATAGCCTTTATAAAGTTCATACAAAGAAGGTATCATGCAGAATTCCTTGTCTACCTGCCAGATTTTCCAGGTATCTCACTTCTGCCCTTCAGGATATTTGTATCTCTAGAACAGAATTTTCTTAAGAGTTGAATGTGCAGAAGTGTAGAGTATAGCTC
Source organism: Psittacus erithacus (assembly GCA_009867235.2). NCBI lineage: Eukaryota > Metazoa > Chordata > Aves > Psittaciformes > Psittacidae > Psittacus > Psittacus erithacus. Next base: position 1,442 of record WYDI02003381.1, read on the forward strand.
CTTATTAAAATAAAAATAGCTTTTCAACACAGCAGCTGTTGCAAGCCTTAGAACAGCATTACTCTGTCTCTGTGATTTTTGTGCCAGGAAATTTTGGCAGCAAAAATAATCATGGTGACAAAATCCTTGCTACTAAAATGTGCTTAGTGGGGGCAAAGATGAAATAACAAAAACTGTATCAGAGTCCAGTATAGGAACCCAAGTTAGACTTTACAGTGATGGTGAAACATTGGATTAGAACTTCTTTATAATTTCCTTTGATTTCGGTTTTTTTTGTTTGCTTGGGGGTTTGAGGGAGTTGGGTTTTTTCGTTATAATTGAAACTCTGAGAGCTTTAAATACAGCTGATATTTATATTGTTCACTCTGAGATTATTCAGTCTTTTACACTCAAATTACTCATCTCCTCATTTGAGCAGATGTGATATTCCCGAGCCAGAAATTTTGTGAAGTTTGAAGTTGGGCATTTAAAGCAAACTCGCTGTCTCAACAGTCATTATTAAAAAGGGGGGGAGAAGTTACTGTGAACCCAGAAAGGCCATGCTTAAATTCACAGTTTGCAATTTTGATTTTTATGAAAGGCACCTAGTAAAAGCTGCATTTATAATCCAAATCTGGCATGTAACTTAAAATAAAGATAGAATAAGCTGACTGGAGGAAAAATGTCCTTCCCTAAATAATTTATTTTTGAGTTTCTCAGAGAAACGGGCAGAAATTTTCTCTAACTCCTCATTTTAAATGTGCAGAATCCTATTAAATTCTTGCGTAATCTTACTTTTTCTTTTCAAGCTGTATGTAGGATACTTGAGCAACTTGAATTGATCTTTTTAGATCTTTCTCTCAGCAGAGGACATAATTACAAGCTTAGCATTGTGCACCAGCCTAGTAGGGTGACCTACGCATGCATTTAATTTGACTTGTGCTTAGGACAGTTGAGAATCTCAAGTCATTAACATCTTAAAACCATGTATCATTCACACTTGCATATCATCATGTGTCATTTAAGTTGGCATATAAATATACATCAATATGTACATATTGATAATAACAATCTAAGTAATACTCTCCTTAAACTGTACCTTAACTAAAGACAATGAGTTATTTGCCAGTAAAATTACTAATGGCGCTGGCATTTTGCTGTTCAGCTTGACCAACAGATTGACTGCCTCTGTGACATGCAGTACATAGGTCAGTGTTCAGGCTTGCCATATGCTCCCTTAGTGACTTTGTGTATGATACTTAAGGTCAGGATATTAAGAATGCTTTAGTAACAAACTCTTGTTTTCAGGAGGATCTGGCCAGAAATCCGAAATTAGTGCTGTGTGCTTAAGGCCCCTCAGTGCACAGCAAATCATAGAATCACAAAATGGTTTGGGTTGGAAAAGACCTTAAGATCATCTAGTTCCAGCCCCCCTGCCATGGGCAGGAATGCCTCACCCTAGACCATGTCACCCAAGGCTCTGTCCAGCCTCGCCTTGAACACTGCCAGGGATGGAGCATTTACCACTTACTTGAGCAACCTGTTCCAGCGCCTCACCACCCTAGCTCTCCTCTGTTACCTCAGAAATTCTGTCAGGAGAAATGCAGTAAAGGTTGTGATGGTCTCAAACTCCACAGAGGTGTTCCCAAATGCCAGATCTTTGTTGTTCTTCCCTAGAACTTCTGTTTTAGTCAGGTGAACTCAAGACTTTCTATAGAAGAGTAAGGATTTGGGGGAATGTAGCCAAGTTGCATTATTCATGGTCAGCTCAGGTAAGGAGTGGGGCTGGTTCTTTATAGGTACTTGCTGGTGTGGTGTCATACAGGGGCCCATCTAGCTAGGCTTTTTTCTTTTTTTCTCAGGCATGACACCAGCTGACCTTGACTGCATTGGCTTTAAGGCCAGCCTAGACCTGAAAACAATTTAGCCTGGCTTACATAGCATGAAGCTGAAAGTAATGAGCCTGTATGCCTGAGTCAGCTCTAGGCAGTTGGATCAAATGTCCTTGTGCTGCGCTCCCAAAGCAGGGAGTGTGGTACAGAAGTATGTAAATGGCTCTGCAGAGAGCCAGGCTGGCTACGACGTGCCTCGTTAGCCTGTGTCAGTACCAGCTCTGTTAATGTGGCTTAGTACTATGCAAAGCTATTCAGGTGTTTCTGCGCCACGATGTTCAACATGACAGGTTCCACCAGAGCTTATTAGTGCTAGGAAAATCCAGCCCATGTTTCTGCTCACATACCAGTGACTGCAGTTGAGCCAAGGCATGAATATAATTTCTTGATCGATCAGAAAGGTCAAATGTCCCACACAAGAGGGGATTGTTGCAAGGCATCCCTTCCCATCCGCTGGTGAAGGTGTAGATGCATGTAGGCATACTGCAAGAGCTTTCAGTTTTTGTCTGTCTTCAATATTTCTGCTGTGAACAGTCATAGAATCATCTAAGTTGGAAAAGAGCTTTAAGGTAATTGAGTCCAACTGTAAACCTAACGCTGCCAAGTCCACCACTAAACCATGTCCCTAACACCACACCTACGTGTCTTTCAAATACCTTCAGTGGTGGTGACTCCACTGCTTCCCTTGGGCAGCCTGTTTCAATGCTTGACAACGCTTTCAGTGAAGAAATTTTTCCTAATATCCAGTCTAAACCTCCCCGGCACAACTTGAGGCCATTTCTTCCTGTCCTATTGCTTGTTACTTGGGAGAAGATGCCGGTAACCCCTTTGCTACAACCTCCTGTCAGGCAGTTGTACAGAGCTATAAGGTCCCCCCTGAGCCTCCTCTTCTCCAGACTAAACAACTCCAGTTCCCTCAGCTGCATCTCATAAGACTTGTGCTCTAGACCCTTCCACTGGCTTTGTTGCACTTCTTTGGACACACTTCAGCACCTCAATGTCTTTACAATCTCTAATGTGGTGATTTGAGAAGTGTTTTGAAAGCAGAGATAGAAAGGACTTGAATAATTATTTTCCCCAAAGTACTTCCAACTCTGCTATCAGTATCTATATTGAACACACTGGAGTCAAATGCAGGGCTTGTTCCTGATGGCAGACAGCAGTTTGTGCTGTTTTGGGGGACAATTGCATTTGCTTCTTTTCTGCAGTGCCACATGAGAGAATCTGTGAGGCTGGGGTTTGCCTGTGGCTGTCGTGATCTGGGAAAGAGCGACATTTGAGTTTCTTTCAGTGGAGCAGAATGCATTTCCTTTGGAGCTTTCTCACTAATGTTTTCAAGTGTAAAATGAATTGCCTTGTTCTGAAAGTCTATTTTTAAGTTTTTCTCCTATTGCTTATTGTAAGAGAAAATTTAGGGAGAATAAATGATGGTTGAATTTGAAACATGTACTAAACGTAATTACAGTTGTGGGTTTATTTCAATATTTTAAATTTAGTCAAAGAAATTATGTGTAGATTTGATCTAAATGGCTTTTCAGGGACTCTTATAAGTCCTTTGCTTTGTGACTTAAGAGTAGCTGGTTTTCTTTCTTCCCTATTCCTCCCCTCCTCCTTTTTGTATCTGAAAAGTAGCCTGAAGCTGCAGTGGTTCATGATGATTCTGCTTGAGCTGTCACTTTAATTTCTAGTGTATACATGAAGTAGTTGCAGCTTTTTAAATAAATGAAAGGAGGAGATGGTCAATATAGTAGGAAGACCAGGTTTACTAAAGAATTTGTTCTGTCACCCTTTACTGTCCTGTAAGCAATGCAGAGAAGTAGAGCCACAATCAAGTGTTCATTCTAAAATAGGTTTTCATTATTAATTGTGATTGAATGCTGTAGAAAGGCATAGTATCCTCTAAAGAGCTTGTTTGATGAACTGACCAAATGAATCTGGCTGCGTGCTTGGCTTGTAAGTCTGCTTTTTCAGTGTAGCATTCAGCTTACTGCTCTCTTTTTGGTGTCTTATGCTACAGCAGCAAGTATTTAGTGTAATAATTCCCATGATGGTGTCCTCATACATTTGTGAATCTGTGTCAGTTCCTTTATTTGCTTAATCCTTTTCTCTTGCTTGCAAGACCTACTTATTTTCAACTTACTACAACATTGCTGAGTATTTCAGAAACACTGAAATTGAGTTCATACTTCTTGATCAAAGTTAAAGGAATAAAGTGAATGAATTGCTGTTTTCTGTTTTTCCAAGCAGTGGCTGAACTCTGTGCCTAAAATGGCTAAGTAGTTAAAAAGCTGGAGATTTGAAACTCAAATTCAGATAATCCAGAGCTGTGCAAGTAACCTGGTTAAGTAACTGTGCAAGCTGAAAGTATAAAGCCATGTCACATCGTTATATAAGAGAGAATGTGACAGTGTCATGTGGGATTTATTTTATGGCTGTAGCGATTAATCATACAGTGGATGTATCCAAAAACTACAAACCTCTTGTGCTGGAAAGGTGATCTTCACCAGTCTTTCCTCTTCATGATTGTTGCTTCATTGCTGAAAGGGATGAGGAAGGAGAGCTTAAAGTAATAGACTGTAGTGATGCTTGGAGTGGTCATTTGTGAAGCTGTTGGAAGATCAATGCTAAATCCCCAACCCTGAGTCTTCTCTTTCCCACAAAGGCATCATTGCACTCTCAGTTGTCCTCGTAGAGGAAAGGATGGTGCTCATGGGCAGTAGGTTCTTCTTCTCGTCAATGGAAATCACTGAAGGCCGTATCAGATTGCCAGGCTTCCTGCTAGACACTTCAATGCCAAAATATCCCATAAAGATCCCCACAAGGGACCTAGGTCCCCTCACTGCTTTATAAAATGCTCTTTCAGGCAACAACTCGTTTCCAGAATGTTTTATGCTGTGAAGCGTCACTGAGCTGTGACAGTCTGTCTTTTAACTCCTGTTCTGCCTCTTAGGATTTCATAGAGTCATCAGTGGCACTTTTTCAGTCCGATGATGAAGACGGGAAAGCATTAGACATCGTCAACGAAGAAATCCCTGATTTGGAGCAGGCTGGATTTGGCTCAGAGACGAGGTCGATTCTTGTGAGAAGTGGAGTGTAAGTCTACTGAAATACATGGATGGGAGCTATTAAGTATTTTTGTGCACAGTTGTGTTTGGGTTCAGAAATACATTTCACATGGTGCAGGTGGTAAACATTTAGGGGAGAGCAATGTTTCTTTCCGTTTCTTTGGTAAATGGAAGAAAAAATAATAATCTTAGGTTTTGTCTGAATCTCATGCCTACACCTTCATTTAGATCTGGGCATTCTTGTTACTGCAGAAAGGTTGTGATGCCCCTTCAGTGGTATCGCAGGCTGTGGTTTCATGACAGAGGAGTTTTGGTAGTAATACAGAAAAGGGATTTTAGGTATGTTAAGAACTGGGATACCTTTTGGGGACATGTACAGAAAGGATGAGCTATGCCTTATTTGTAATAAAGTCAGGCTGCTGGCACTAAAAATACTTTTTGAAGAGCTATTTAAACTTAAGGCACGGGATTGAACTAACACGTGTGGTAGAGTACCTAATTCAAGCTGATACAGCCTACAGGATGGACTTCGCTAACTTGTTTTGTGCATATGTGGATTCCAGGAGGAAAATAGACAGCCCAATTGCAATAGATAAGGGAGATAAATTCTACCACCTGCAACGTCTGCTGATGGAGATAGGCAATACTAACTGGTGGGGCAAGGGCAAAACTTGAAAGAGCTAGAAGCCTAAAAAATAGTATGGGGGAACTGGAATGGTTGTGATCAACTAACATCTCTGATAGAGCAAATTCTGCAGAAATTCATAGGAAGGATAAGCAGAGGAGCTACCAACTCTTTAGGAATGATGGAGTAGGCTATTATAGGCAAGGAAGTGGTATTGTACATCAAGAATGGTATCAAGTGCTAAAACACAAAATACATTATGGGAAAAGAGCACTGTGGAATCATATGGGTGGAAATTCCAGACCTTAATAGTAATGTTAAAAGTGCAGTATTAAGATTGTCATACCTACCCTGATGATGATGGTTATAGGGATCAGCAGCTGTTAAGTGGCACTATAAAAGACTCAAACTCTAGGGCAAGTAGCAATAGTGGGTGTCATGGTTTAAGCCCAGCCAGTAACTACGTTTGTCAAAGTAGTGTTTGCAAAGTAAAACCAGAAAATCAAGTGTGTGATAGTTATATGCTCTTTGGGTTTAGCATTGCATTGTTCGTCAGATGGGTTTACCAAGAAAACTCCAAAGAAAATTGTTCCATTTAACTCGTTGGTTTCATCAAACTACACAGAAAAATGTGATGTTTTCAGTTTAATTTTTGTCTCATTCTCCAGGTGGGTTGCATATCAACAGAAGTACTTCTGTGGAGAACAATATGTATTGGAGAAAGGAAAATACAAATGTTTCTTTGACTGGGGAGGATCTAGTAAAATCATCATGTCAATTCGACCTATTAAGCTGGTGAGTTAGTGGAACTTGTTAAGGGGGAAACTTAAAAGAAGTAAGACCTTTAGAGTTCAGAGTGTACAGTAATGTTATAATGTGGCCTGTGCTGTTTAATCAGTTTAATCAGTTTGTCTGTTTACTTGGAAACAATTAATATGTGAATGACATAAAGTGTCTGTTCAAGATGGAGACTGAAATGGACACTCTGGATCTTTCTATCTGTTGGGAAGAATTATCAGGGAAAGTTCATAAGAAGAACTTCCCTTTGTCAGACTTCACTCACGGAAAGAACAACGTGGCCTGAAAGACTTAATTTGCCTTAAAACATTTATAATGCCTTTATATCCACTATCAATGGATATAAAAATACATGAGAATTTACCTCACCCACATGTTGTTGTATAGTAGAGGTCAGACTTCTTTTTTTCTGTATTTATGCTAGAATATTTGTGATACATATAGTAAATAAAGATGGGAAATATTTTTAATCCATTATTAAATCTAAGGGAGTACATCTTCCCCAAATAGAGTAATGGCAGAACTTCAAAACCCTGATGCAAACCAAAGACAATTCTCAATAAGAAGTATATAATAAGTGATACAATTACGCCGAAAATAGGGAAGGAACATTTAAGCTTATTTTGCAGAGCATGTTGAAAAAGATGTCAGTCTTCTGTTGGTTTTAGTTGTCTTTTTTTCAGGAAATAGACTCAAAAATAAATGCAGAGATATTTACATGGACTCTAATCCACATTATGTGAACTAATCGGTGCTGATGCAGGTTCTTTGTGTGAATGGCACTGAACAGTCATGAGCTTACAGGCAGCTGATGGCCAAGATGAGGGAAGAGAATTGTGCTGAGAGCCTGGGAAGTGTTTTTCTCTGTACTGGAGTTGGTAATTAACAAATTTCAGGAACTTGACTTGGCTTCTAGGAAATGAATTGCAATTAATTTAATTTATTTATGTGTGTATGTACATATTTATTATTGCAGGAACCGCTTGGAATGAATGAGCCTCCACATTTGGTATGTTGATGTTATATAACAGTCTCTAGTACTAAACTATAGTTAATAATTAAATACAGGTAATCTTGAATGTCTTGCTTCATTACTTCAAATGGTATGTTAGTGTTACCATTTTCACACAGCAGACCATTGATGGAGGAAACTGGTAGATGTACAACAGTTAAGTTTGTTAACATTCTGCTGTTTGCTTTATTCCAAATCATGCCCTTTAGTATTAAGTCCTCAAAAATACAAGCAGTTCATTAGATTTTGAGTGACTTTGGATGGGTCTTTGGCTTTTTATTCTCTCTTTTCCTTCCTGTTCCTGGTAACTCACTATCACATGCATTTATCCTTCTCTGTGGCATATTTTCTTTCCATTATCTTGCATTGCATCTGGCTTGTCACCGTCTTGTTCATGTATGAAGTGAAGTAGAAAGTATAAACTGCAGAAAATTGAGCTGCACTCTTTACTCCTGCTTATGCATCAGCAGGGGAAGTTGTGGGTTTTAGTCTCATTTGCTAGTCTCTCAAAGATGTGTAGCGGCTCCTTAAGGAATAAGCACCACTTACTCCATGCTTCCTTTTTCCTCACAGTAGCGTGTAACCAATTAAGGTTCAATTAAGAACACATCCTTGTTATAATCAATCTGTGATAAATCTTTTATGGTAGGTTCTGACAATTTCCCTGCAAGCTGTGTCTCCTTTGGTGACAACTTATAAAATGAAAGCAGTCTCTATAGTCACTTTTAGTCTCAAGAAGAAGTTAGTTTAAGGTTTTACACCTTTGGTCCTTATCTTACAAGGTTAGATTCCAGTAATGTACCTTTGTGATGCATTTCTAAAACAGCAGCCTTCTCTAAGTGTTTGTGCTCATCACCAAGTGTGGTCTGTGTCTCCTGCAACCCTCTGTCCCAACAGAGCTCTCCTCCATTCCTGCTTTAGTTATTTGGTTTCTCTTTCTCTGTCCTGGAGTGTGCTGCCTGGTGATGATCTGTGATTATATTGCGCTCCCTATGACATGCTTTTTGCTCTCTCTGTGGCATGCTTTTGATTAAGGAAATTTGAACAACTTCAAGCAACATGACATTTCAGGCAAAAGAGACATTAGAGCTCAGTGGTTCTCTCTCAGAAAACTGAAGTGTTTTGTCATCTGAACACAGCTTTGCTCTTTCTTGCTTGGATAGGTGTAATAGCTGTGAGTGCATGGGAAATACATGCATTGTGTTCCTTAGCAGGTGGACCACACCCTGCTTTTTCTTCAAGTATTCTAGTTCTACAATTTTATGATTAACTCAGGACTACAGGAAATGTTTCCTGTCTGAAGACATAATTGGGGTATTATTTTAGTCCTAAACACACACTTCCTGCCAGACCTATTCATATGGCAGTTTGTGGCCAAATCCAAAGACTTGCAAGTACGTTCACAGTAAGGCCTTGGTAAATGATACCACATAAAGTAACCGACTCAGAGGAGGCCGGTGGGATCCAAACAGTTGAAGACTATTTTCTCTCCATCTTCAAGGATTCTGGTTTTTTGAGGATCTTCCAAAAACTGTTCTTTGAGTGCTTTAGTCCAGTTTTGCAGACCTTTAAGATAAATTCAGACCTTTGAAGTTTCAGTAAATTGTGCTTTACAGTCTTTATTTCCAGTAATACATAAGGAAAAAAACCCAACCCTTTGAGTGCATATGCACAATCACCTTTAAATACTGACATGTGCTAGGTAGTGTTTTGTCTTTTGTGTCTTCTAACAGCAGTCTTAACACCATGTGTAAAAAATACTCTTTTGATTTGTCACAATCCTGGTTTTCCCAGGGTTCTGCCCCAGAGCTAGAGAAGGAGGAACATCATTCGTGTTGCTACACTCCTTTTAGGAGGGGAGTTATTTTGAGTAAGTTTTAATGGGAAAACATTTAATTACATCGGATAAGTAAAGGGCGGTCTTTTGGCTAAATATGAAGAGTTTTCCATTCAAAGTAAAATAAAAATCTCCTAGGTTGGAACTTCAGATCAGGGTGTGTATGATCTGGCAAATCCTGAAGCATCCGAATGCTTGACCTTTGTGTAAGCCATGTACGAGTTATTTTGAAGGATATATTTTTACCTTTAATAAATGTAGTTCTGAGCTAAGGGAACTGTTGTCACTGGCTACAAGATTGTGTCTTTTTTCACTTCACTTATCAGAAACTGAAAAACAACTAAATTTTCTTAAATCTCTTGATAACTCCCCTGACCTTTTCCTCCTGCCATATAAAGTGCGTATAACGTAAGAATGCCTGAAATCACCAATTCTAAAAAGCCATTCATTTTATTTACTGAACATAAAACTTGGTTTTGCCCAGTAAGAACAAACCCTCTTTCAACAGCAGCTGACTTGTACAGATAATTCAGGAAGCAGGGGTAATTGCTGTGATAAGTTGCATTTGTATTTAACATGCTGTCTGTTGACTTTTTAGGAAACAAAACCTCGTATATTAATGTAAAATCCTGACAAAGTGGAGATAGCTGCAGTTTGAGACTGATTCCATGTAAACATGGTGCTTAGGGACATGGGTTTAGGGGTGGACTCAGCATTGTTAGGTTCACAGTTGAAATAGCTCTTAAGTGTCTTTTCCAACGTAAATGATTTTATGATGCAGTGTTTTCACTGAGGAATCAGAACTTCACCCCAGCTTTTGTATAATTAGGACCATCATTCATGATTATACATACTCTGTATAAAAATGAGTTACAGATCTTTTTAACAGCCTTGCATAGCACATGGCCTATGAAGACAGACAGTATGCGTGTGTATGTATATATACACACACCTTTATAGAGTTTTCAGATAAGTGGGCAGAAAATACTATGTAATTACAGCTTAAATAGCTGCTTTCTGACATGGCAGTGCAATTATATTTACACAAAAACCAGACTTTATTCATTATATTGTAGCTGATTTGTGTTCTCTAAATTGCAGTTACAGCATGAGAGGCCAGGTTAAGCCTTTCTTGTCCTTTCTAACAGGAAACATATTTCTTTTAAAAACATAGACTGAGCTTTTCCATAAAACCATTTGCCGATATTTGTGTTTGGCCTTCTCGCTCTGTACTGGCAAAAGCATTTGATTTCTTTGGCAGGAAGCTAGGCCAATTTGGGGCATGGAGGGGGAAGTAGCTCTTGCAACAGCCATCGTGTTTTTCTTCCATTACCGACTATGAGCTGTTCTTTTGATGCAGTTAAATTTTTGTTTCCAGCCTTTCTTTCAGGCTTTAAAGTAAAATTCACTTCAGTTACACAGTGGCAGCCCAAGGGTACAGAATTCCAGGCAACTTTGCTATAGATCATAGGTTATATCATACTATTTTTTTCTCCTTTCTTCTTTTACTGCAACTCTTTCAACCTTGTTGCTGTTTCAGGCTGCATTGATCACATCTTACCAGCAGAGTATGGTTCAGTGTGGCTTGAAGTTTTTCACCGTAACATGTGAAAAAGCTTAGCTTAACTTCATGGTGCATCTAGAAGGCTGTACCCAGTTCCCCCAGAAATTCTCCTGCTAGTCTTAAATGAGAAACTCCCTGTGATCACTGCAGTCACAGAAGATTTCAGGGCACTTTGTCAACAGTAGTCCTTTATCTTTTGACCCCATCCTGTTTTGAAGACTAGATTGTTGAGCTGTAGCAAGAGTTAACTGCATTGCAGTTCAGGGGTACTTTGGATGGAAGATAACATCATTCAGTCCGAGACTTCTCTTTCTCACTGGGCCCTCGCCTGCTGCAGTTGAACTTATGCTTGGTACCAGCTGCCTGAGTATCAGTGAGAAGCATCCTGTACTGGGCCCAGAGATCATAAAACACTTTATCTTTCTCAAAACAAAGCAGCTGTAGAAACATAGAAGATGCCTTTAATGAGAATTCATTCTATTTATTGTATCTCTGTGAATTGAACAGGTACTTCTCATTGTCCCTGCTCATTGCAGGGGGATTGGACTTAGATGATCCCTTCCAATCCAAACTATTCTATGATTGATTCTCTAAGAGCACAGCTATCTCTGTTTACATTAATGATAATGCATTTGTTTTCCTTCTAGTCATTGGTTTTGTTTTGTTTTGTTCTTGTAGCTCAAAGCTTTCAGTAATACACATTTCCAAGGAGCATGTATAGATTTCACAGCAGAAGTTTCTGATTTTACATCATTCATACCATGTTCTTTTAAGGTTCTTCGGGGATGGTAAGTCTTGTTTTACATGCCACCATTTTAAATAATAGGAAAATTACTTTTTTAAAACACTCCTAAATTTCAGACAGCTGCAAGTGCAGAACACATGCCCATCATATTCCATCATGTATTAGACCCTTTGTCTTGCAGTGCATCTCAGTAGCTGTTGTCCTGTCATTGCTTTGGGTAGTGCGCATTTTCCTTTCCCTGTGGGAAGTCTGCACAGTTACTGTAATTCTTTTGATTTTTTGAACTCCAGTTAGAATTTATTCCAGATTTTGAACACTTGGTGCAAAAGAAGGGTCTGCATTCCACTTGCGTCGTTTGACTCTGGAACTGAGATTTCTGTACCACATGATCTGATTTTCCTCTTGTGGTTGCTTTGTCCCATAGCCTTTCAAGTCACGTTACTTTTAAGCTTAACAAGAGCAAACATTTTTTTATTCCTTATTTCCTTAGCAAACAGTAAGTCTCAAAAGAAACTTAATAAGCAGCTGGGGCAGCTAATCTCTTCTGTTATATTATTCTTGCAGTTGGCTCCTGTATTACCAAGGGGAAACCACTGACAATCACTGCGTGCTGGAAGAAGGCCTCTACGTTGACCTCAGTTCCTGTGGCTGCCCAACCGCTACAATCAAATCCCTCAAGCCTGTTCAATATGTAAGGACTTTATAGCAAAAAAAACCTCAACCTTTTCGAACTCTTTTCCTAGTCAGTTGTCCTGAAGCAAGTGCTTGTGCTAAACAAACTCTCACTCAGGGAATAGAGTGAAGTTTGGTTTCTTGGCTTATATTTGTTTGGGCTAGGAACAAGCCAGGCTGCATGTATGCGTGTACGTGGTCACTTGTAGGGACATACTTTTGGGTGTTCTGGGCTCAGAGTTGCTTTCTTTTGTCCAAGTTGCATTGGTTGGCATTTTCCTGACTGGTCTTGTGGTCAGTTGACTCTGGCTGGGTGCCAGGTGCCCACCAAAGCCAGTCTATCACTACCCCCTCTCAGCTGGACAGGGGAGAGAAAATACAATGAAAGGCTCATGGGCTGAGGTAAGGACAGGGAGGGATCACTCACTGGTTACAATCATGGGCAAAACAGACTTAACTTGGTGAGAAATTCATTTATTACGAATCAGATTAGAGCAGGGTGTAATGAGAAATAAGATGAAATCTTAAAAACACCTTCGTCCCACCCCTTCCTTCTTCCCAGGTTTAACTTTGTTCCCTATTTTCTCTGCCTTCTCGTATATCATTGGCACAATGGGATGTGGAATAGGGCCTGTGGTCAGTTCATCACAACAACAGAACCAAATGCTAAAAGCCATGGGCTTTGAGAGCTGGTCTTCTCTCCAGTTACATAGATACAGTGTCTTCAGTCGAGCTATAGCTTCCCGCCTCCTGAGAGCCTGGTTTTCAGATTAAAGATCTCCTTTTCACATTAGGCTTTTGGACTCTGCTAAATGAGAGGGAAGTTTTGACATGAAGTGGTATGTCTCGTTCTAATCCCCCAGCCTGTCACCTCACAGGGAAGTTACTATGCAGTTTGGCATAGTAAGAAGCTACTGGCAGCCCTTGATTACCAAAGGCCAAGCCCTGGGAGAAGTGTGTTTGGCAGGCCGAGTGTGGGAAGGTTACACACATCTTCCTGTACTTTGTAAATGCCTTGCACCTCATAGTTCAGTTCTCTCTTGCAAATAGCCCTTGTGTTTTACAAAACCAAGGTACTAAACAGCATAAAATGCTATTGAACCACACCTGTTTCACAAATAGAAATGCCCTCATCGGCTCCTAACACATTGTGTGTGCTGATAGCCCAGGACAGCGCTCAGAGGCGCTGTGTAGCACAGACGTGATGTTAAGCACGCAGCCCTGAGTTTCATCAGTGGTCAGAAAAAGCCATAGTTAATTCTGTGCATTGTCCACAGTGCACTGTTCTTGGAACAGAGCCCTTTTTATTACAAGATATTTTTGCTGGCTCATTCAAGAGAACAGCAGACGTATTCCCAAGTGGAATTGTTGTATAGCTTTATTGAATTCAGTTGTGACATCGGGTTCATTATTCAGTTTTAAATACCAGCCCAAGCTCAGACCTAAGGTGTGTATCTCAATAGCTTATGTGTGAGAGGAAGAATGTTTAACCCTGACACCAAGCCCTGAATGTGCATTGTCTCCTGCTTTCCTTTAACTGAGATGTATTTACTGTAAGTGTGACTGTTGGAAGGACTCTCACGCTGTGGGGGAGCCATGTATTGCTTCAGTGTGTGAGGTTTCTGCTTCCCAGATGCTGACTACAAGTAGAGGCCCATGTGTGGCAGTGGCAGAGGGGAAACAAAATACGCTTTTAGCAGTACAAAGAACTCTTAAGGCTTGCTCATTACCAGCCTTTGAAGACAGTCCAAGTCTGTTGACTGGAGTAGGTGTGGTCCAGCTGTATCTTTAATGAGAAGTAGATTGTTTCAGCCAGTCCTTTGGGATGGGAGAACAAATCTGTTGGAGGAAATGGGGACGTGGGATCTGGGTATTCCTTTCCTAATTTGCCAGATTGTAGTGATAACTAACGATGTGTTACATTGATACCGTACAGCTGAGTGAAGTCCCAACTCTGGGCCTCTTCAGGATATGTGTGAGCATACAGATGATTTGCGTGAGACTAACTCCAGAGTAGCTGTGAAACATAGCAGTCAGTGCAGGCCACTGACACGTGTGGGGTGTGCAGCTTGGCTGAGCATCCGCGTTGAGTTCTGCATCTTACTCTGAATCAAGATGTCCTTTCTGTTCCAGTAACTAAAAGGAACATCCAGGTGCTTTTTTGCCATTGCATGCAGAAGTACCTTCAGTGTTACTTTCTGAATTTTCACTTCAAATCTGTTACAGTTTTGAGGGGCTTTTTGATGTTGTCAGCTGCCACAGGATTCCTGGGCTCTGCATTTTGGGATGAGAATTTGGGGATTAAAGGTACATACTTGTAGTACTCCATGGCATGGGTGTGCTTCTGCTGGCACAGTTTGGCAGGTTTGTAAGGAGAGTGGATAAGGTGTTCCCTTATTCCTAGGAACCTCTTTCCTATCTTGGCTTATTATCTGAGGTGTATAATACTTCAACTAAATCTTAAGGAGGCCTTACCTGTACTTTTAACACTGCTGGTCCACTTTGCTCAGGAATGGACTATTTTCTCCTTCTGGGAGTGTTCAGGAAAAGCTGTAGGTTAATAAGAGGATACAAAGAAGAAACAAAGCATGTTTGTATCTTGATAACGAGAAAATCACGTCCTTTGTTTTTGGTATTCTGGGAGGGAAAATAGTGTTGTAATATCCATGTATTAACTGAGATTGCATATTGTGTTACAAGGCACCTTCCCTTCTGAAAAGGGGAATGCTTCTGAAAAAACAGTGAGTCTTATTCATATACAATTTTGTGTGGAAAATATGCTGAAAAGTGTCTGTCACAGGAATGTCTGTCCTCATGTGAACAGGTAGTGACACACTTTGGAAGCCCACTTAACATTAGAAGGGTACACATGTATTTAGTAGTGGTAGGAGGAACACTGGAATGAATATAAGCTGCTTCTTACTGTTAGTAACAATTCTGCAGGCAGGCAAAAGCATAGCACAGGTTAAGGGTTGCTGCATTTGCTGTAGCGGTGCAGGTTTCCTTGCCTGCATCAGCAAGGACTTGCCATCTGTGTGGCCATGGATTCATGGAAAGGAAAGTGTGGGCCACTCACCTGGTGGCAAGAGAGCAGGTAAAGGCAGCTGTGCCACTCAGGGGGCCATGGTTGCTTATAGGGGCTGTTGTCCAGTGTTTGTTGCTTGAAGTGGTTAATCTTTTGGGATATAAACTCCTACAGGATGTTCTTTCAATGGGGAGTTCAGCTCTAGTGCTGCCTTTTCTCAGTCATGTTGTTTTGCCAAACTCCCTGTAATACTTGGTGTGACTTAGGTGGACAAAAGCATCCAGGGCTGTTGCAGTGAGCAGTTACTTTTCCTTCTGTAATGTTGTCCAACTTTACGGCTGAAGTTAAGTCTTACAGTTTCTGAAGACAAAAATGAGATCTGGGTTGTAGGTTGCACAACGCCTTTGGTTTTAATTCCTGTTTGTTTTGTTTCTCTTTTCTTTTGAGGCATTCCTTATTATTGCTGTGATCAGTTGTGATTGTGTATTTCTGCGTCGATTATCTTTTCTTAGTTAAATACAGGTGTTAACTGTTCTCCTCAGCATTCCTGTGAGGCAAGTAATGAAATCAGATACAAAATTGAATCCCTGTTTCCCAGGGCCAGTCAATGAGTCATTCTGTGGAGCTGGGACTGGACTGTGAGTGTTCCTGTCATCCAGCACCGTGTTCCTCTTCCTCAGCCAGGCGTCCTTCCCACACTGAAGGGAGTAGCCAGGCGAGTGCAGCTTCAGTAAAGACAGTTGTAAATGATGAGTTAGCCAAGACTAAAGGTTTTTCCAGGGATGGTGTAACACAGCTGTGGAGGCTCCTCCAATTAAGGCTCTGGTAAATGCTGTTTGCAGAGCAGCAGAGATGTGAAGTGTGGCTAGCCTGACTAGGGAAATAATAGTACCCCTGTACTGGGCACTGGTGAGGCCGCAGCTCGAATCCTGTGTTCAGTTATGGGCCCCTCATTACAAGAGAGACATTGAGCTGCTGGAGCAGGGCCAGAAAAGGGCAATGGAGCTGGTGCAGGGCTTGGAGCACAAGTGTGATGGGGAACAGCTGAGGGACCTGGGGGGTTCAGTCTGAAGAGCAGAAGGCTTAGGGGGGGCACCTTATTGCTCTCTACAAGTGCCTGACAGGAGGAGGATGGAGCCAGGAGGGGGTTAGTCTCTTCTCCCAAGTAACAAGCGATAGGACAACAAGAAATGGCCTCAAGCTGCACCAGGGCAGATTTAGACTGGTTGTTGGGAAAAATTCTTCATCGAGGGTGCTCAGGCATTGGACCAGGCTGCCCAGGGCAGTGGTGGAGTCACTGTCCCTGGAAGTGTTCAAAACCTATGTATATGAGGCCCTCAGTGACACGGTTCACAAGCGGTGGCCTTGGCAGTGCTGGGGTAATGATTTTTAACAATCTTTAATGGTCTTAAAGATCTTCTCCAACCTAGTTGATTCGGTGATAACCCTTGCAATGGTTGGGTTACAGTCATGCCTTAGTGTGGCCCCATGGATTTCTTTCTTTGGCTTTATTAGGCTTTCAAAGTCTGCGGATTCTAAGTTTGCAAAACAAGGTATGAGGAGAAATGGTTTGAGGCGAGCCCTTCTCAAAACAGCTTGTTCAGTGGTAATTTTCACAAACTTCATAATGAGAAATGCCCCCCATGTTATCCATAGCTAAAACACTACTTGTTTTTATTATAAGCCTGTGTGCAAATTCACTGGTGTACTTGGTTTTCAATTCTGGCACCTCTTGGCGAACTTCTTTTGTGTCTGTTTGCTATTGCTTTACCATGGGTCAAGCACTTAAGCCTTGCGCTGCAAAAGGCATTTGAAGGAAGCTCCTCTTGCACTGACCTTTGTTTAATATCAAACACTTCAGGCTTGCATTGCGTCTCTTTCTGAACTGGTAAAACATGAAATTGTATTCTGCCTTGTGAAACATCAGTGGTGCCTGGTAGAAGTTGTTGGGGGGAAAGTCTGAGCAGAGTTGAGCTGTGCAAGAGGCTTTTAATACGTTGATTTCCTTGGCTTGCTTTTCAGCCTCTGAAATCACTCTGAAAATCAAGCTGTGCCTCTTTCATTGCATTGTGTGCTACATTAGCCATAGACTACCACACCTACTAAGTAAAGAGTATCACTGTGTTTAACAGCTTACAAGGCTGCTCGTGTCTTGAAGTGCTGTGCAAATACAACCTTCCTTAATCACTGGCCTCTTGAATGTATTAAATCTCTTCAAGTTTCTCCCTGGACACTGGCATTCAAAGTCAGGACAAGCAAAACCTATTGAAACTTAATTGGTGCTGGTTTAAGCAGAACAGTTCCTTAATGCACAAAGATCAGGTAAAGTAATTCTTTAGTGCTTTGTCATTGGTGCAATTGGCAAGCTTTCCCCAAAGGATGGAATTCCTAGTGTTTTCCTTGAAATAACTACAAAAGGAAGCAAAGGTAATCCTGACCTAGACATGGAAATGACTTGCCAGTTCTGGGTAAATATAGATGTCTTCAGCTTACCTTTCAAAATCGAGGACTGGGGTCCACCTAAAGCAACTGTTGTATTCTCTGCCCGGGTACCCTTCTTCTGGCTCCTGAAGATCCCTGTTCCTCCTTGGCCTGTCAGGACAGGAGGAAGGGTGGGAGCAAGATCCTCTGTATCAGTGTAACAGCATAGCCTCAGAACCTTGGGTTTTGCTGTTGATAGTTTCCATGGAGCTATGAAAACAGAATCAGAGAAGAAAGCCAGGCCAAGTCTTTGCTGCCAGCTGTTGGTGTAAAACGGTATATATGAAGTGAGTAATCAGCTCATTACTCTCTGTTCAGTTATGGAAATGCAAGAGCTTGAGCACTTGAGGCAGCAGCATGCTGTATTTGTTCTGTGCTTCACATCCATGCCAAGGTCAGCGGAGCCCTGAGGTCTCACTGGAAAGGTGGTCTCTGTCCTAGTGATGGGTTGTGTGTATGTGTCATAGGTGCAGTCTGCTGTGTACCAACAGGCCGGGAGCCTTAGCAACCACATGGGGCTTTCTCAGATCTAGTAAGTTCCAACAGCCACCACAGAAGAGCTAGAGTCACTTTAATTGACTCCACCGATATGCTGTTCTGATTCTTGGTGTATAAATGGATATGCTGAATCGGATGACTTGTCCATCTTGTACAGCATCCCTTGTCTCCTAACATATTGAATATTGCAACAGCAATATGAACTTTAGGTTTTGGGTAACAACTTCTAGCAGTAAGGATGTCAAATGGTGTTTCCCATGGTTGCTAATACACTTGTGAAAATTGGACCTATTCTGGACATGGCTTCTGGTCTCCACTTAAGTGAAAACCAGTGCCAGGGGAGCAGGCTTTTGTGGACTTGTTTGTGATGATACTGTCTTCCTGAGCAAAGCAGCCTGCACTAGGTCTTGTAAGTAAGACCTTTAGACTCATTTCAGAGTAAGCCTTTAGAGTCACCTCATCCAGCAGAAGGTAGATGGGAAGAACTAACATAAAAACATAAATGCATTGTGGGTTTCAGTCTCCTTCTGTATTGTGCCATTAGTTCTTTAGGAGCACAGTGGGCTTTAAAAGTCTTACTGGGTGGACAATCCCAGGCCCTGCTTTTAAATGTCTCAGCAAACTCCCTGTCCATGCAGCATTGCATGCCTTGCATTGCCCCTGCCCTGGCTAGCAGAGGAAAGCAATTTCTCTGAGGCAGGATTTGAACAACCGGGTACATACCAAGCGCGCTGAGTTAGTGTCAGTGAATTGGTAAGTCCTGAATCACCACTGAGCTCTTCAGGGACACTGCACTACAACACATGTGCCTCTTCAAGCATGAAAGTTACATTTTCTTCATTATGCAGTGCCTGTGTCAGCTTTAATTTGGGATTTTGTTTCATTTGTCCCACCTGAGACCATGTCTTCACTAAAGAAACCCTACGTTTTGCCTGGGCTGGCAATCTCAGGGTAACATCTCCAAAGAACAAAGTGGCTTCTTTGGAGGGGTTGCTGATTGAACCAATTATTCAGACCTATTCCCTCTTCCTTTACCAGCTGCATCAGGATATAAATTACAGTGCTTATGATTTTGGTTACAATACTTCCCTTACACTTTTAGGTTAAAAATGCTGGAAAACTGTGTAAGTGTTCCTAGTCCTAAGGCACAGACTTTGTGTATTTCAGTCTGTTCCCTCTGTGCTTTTCTGCTGATTTTACAGCTGCACCACATTTTTGTGCAAACTGATCTTTTTATTTGCTTTCATAGGCAATCTCTCAGCTGTGGAAAAGGCCATTAAGTGAAAAACGTTTCAGTTCTGCATGAGCTTGAAGGGGTTACTGATTACACTGCTTCTTCAGGATTGTCAGGAGGAAAATTGGAATGTCTCTAAAAACCATGGAGAACTTCTTAGTTCTGAGGTTTTTAACCTTTTTCTATTTGTAGGTCCCTAAGACTTTTCAGTGAACCACTGCTAATTGAAGTCCATAGACAACAGACTTGTGATTTGCCTCACTACTTCAGATGCAATCCACAGATGGCCCCAAAAACTACTGCTGTAACCTGTTCCATCAATAGGGAAGTAAACTGGAGTTAGGGAAAGGAACCAAGGCCCTTGTAATACAAACCAGCTCAAAAAGAGATTTTTCAAATGCAAACAGAGGCCTCTCTGCATCTTGGAAGCGACTCCCTGTGTCTGGGCTGTGTCAGTGGGGCACTTTGCTGACAAAGACACCCATAAATCCAGTGTTTCAGCTGTGTGTGCTTTGTTAGTGGATGTACATTTTCCTTTTCCTTACGTTACTGCTGAGGGACCATGATCTAACCCAAAGCATGTGGAAATTAAGCTGCAGTGGGCACATGTGCGTGCATCACACACTTAACAGCTGAAGTTGGACTGTTCCTAGTTAAACTTCGCTTTTTTTCTTTCTTCCCACCCAGGTTTTTGCTGAGCCCTCCATCAGTCTGTTCGCTCTGGAATGCTGCAAGGGCAGAGAGCTGCACTTCAGTGGACCAATCAATTCTGTTTTGAATGAGGACCTTCATTTTTACACTCAGTCTGTGTGGGTGAGAAGTGGATTGTAAGTATGGAAGAAACAGTCTCAGCAGTTTTGCACTGTGGCAGATAACAACCGAACGTGCATTTTCTCCTGATTACTGCCTTTTTTTTCCTAGGGCTTGTTTTACATTCTAACTTCTGTTTTGTGACAATATAAAATCCTCAAATGTGGTTGAATGTTAGACCTACTTTTTGTATCAGGACTCAAAATGAACAAAAACTGGACAGAGGGTATATTTCCCTCTGTAAGAATCATCCTTTTATCCCTATACAGTAAGAAACAATGGAGCCTGTTGTTGAAGTCAGGAACCAGAAGTAAGTTTTGATTGCTGACTTATACAGACAGGTGGAGTAAACTCAGACTGCCATTATTAACCAGCTGTAAAACACCAGCTATAAACTGCAGTGGTTTAACTTGAAGCGCTGCAGTGGTTTAACTTGAAGCGCTGCAGTGGTTTAACTTGAAGCGCTGCAGCGGTTCAGTGAGGCTTGGCATGCTCATCAGCTGCCAAAGAGGTAGCAACTTGTGAGAGAAGCTCAGGGTGGCTCTGACAGCTGGAGCAGTAATTTGCTCTGTTATTAGCCTAACCCCCTGCCTGAGTGTCAAGACACACCCAGGATCTTCTGTGAAAACCATTTTACATCTGCAGAAGTGACCTTCTAACCTCTTCCGCATTTTTCCCTTTCACCTTTTGGAGGAGCTCCCAAGTACTCTGTCTGGGCCAGGTTTTCAGCCTCCACACCCTCAGCAGCAACAAAGAACTTGCAGAATCTCATCCTGTGACTGAGACTGACTGGAAACTGGTGTCCTTCCAATGTGACACACGTTTCCTGTTTGTTTAACCTTTTCCCCACCTTTCCCACATAGGCAAAGCTGTGATTTTCTTTAGAGATCTTGTGGGATGACACAAAACCATGCAGAATTTGAACCAGTTGGGCATATAATTAGTATAGAGTGTTCATGGCTTAGGTGTATCTCTGTGATTCTTATGGCGAGTTTTTCAAATGCATCTAGTCTGTTACCACTTAGAAGTCAAAACCCTTCTAGAAATATCTGTGATAACACTGCTGAGCTCTCCTCTGAGCCCTTGCTGGAAGTATAGGGAATGAAGGATCATCTGCTGCTGTTATCTTGAGGTGCCCCAGGTGTAAGTAGCAAGCAGCTGCTGTCTGAGGCTGAGAACAGCATACACGCATCCTACTTGGTCTGTGCTTGTTTGGAGAAGGAAAGGCCTTCTCCTGGAAGAACACCTGACTTATTTCTGGTGGGAGCATGTAAATGTTCATGCCTTTGAGGAGGTGTTACAGCCTGAAGTGTGTCCTGTCGGGAAGTGTCTCTTCATGAGGCTTTCTCTGCTCTCTCCCGTTGCCCATGCAGCTGGCTGTAAAGGAAGGGTGATGGCTTTGGGGCCACACAAGAGAAAAGAACTGAGAGTAAGCGCAGCAGTACAGCCCTTTGTCCATCTTTCTCTTTGCTCCCGAGTATCCAAGCCAGGTTAGCTGCTTCCCTGACTCTGGGAAGGGTCAGGGCACAATGGCTAGGCTTTTGAAGCTCTGTAGGAAACAAGAGCTCCCCAGCCTGTCCCCATCCCTCATTGCAGCTAGGTAGCCTCACGGTTGAGGGTGACAGATGATCGTGGGAGGTCTGTGGAATGTCTGTAGAGGGTTTGTTTGCCTGATCTGTGATGAAGTGTTCAGGAAGGTGGATTTAGAGGGGGTTTGGCTCCTTGCCCCAGAGCCTACTGTCAGCTTTAGACAAATGACAAAGGTTTAAGTAAATATACCTATACTGGCATCTTGCTGCCAGGCCTAGGTTCAAGGATCCTTCCTGACCTCCTCAGTGAGGAATAGCCCAAGCCTGGACTGTGATTTGGCAAAGGGCGCTAGGGGCTGAGGTACTCCAAGGTGTGGGAAAGATGGCAGAGGGGAGGCTGCTGGTCAGCATCAGAGCTGAGATGAGCTTTGTCTGTATCACTGAATGCCTGAAGCCCAACCTGGCTTCGCGTGGTTATTGCTATAACAGTTTCTGTACTGTTTCTACATATGTCTGCTTTGAAACTGCATTTCAAATGAGGTGCTCCAAAATGCTCCAAAAACATTAACAGTGAATTCTTACTGGCTTGACAACAGGCAAGAAAGGAAGTCAGGAGTATGTTAGAAGTATAAGGAGCACACAGTGGTGGTCAGGCTGCTCTCAATACCTGGTAGTCAGGAGGCATGGGGCTTAATTTGAAGAGACAGTGATACAGGCTCTTTATGAAGCAGTTCATGGTTGGCAGCTTCAGCCTCCCTAGAGTCCCGAGCAGGGCTGGCTGGCAGTTTCTCCACATTAGCAATGGGAAAAAGTAAATTACAGGTGCTGTGAGTGCTGTAGATGCTTCAGGAGCGCATCCATCCCTCGTGTTCTTGGCAGCTGACCTGTAAAACAGGTAATATGGGGAAACCAGTATTTTCCTTGTGTTTGGATGAGTTAATGAGTCAGGCATTTAGGATTCACTGCCTGTACAACAATGTCCTATTGATACAAACAAAACTGATCTGTGATCCAGAAGCTGCCTTTGTAAGCAGCTACACAGTACTTATTGAGCAGATGCCTGGATAACAAGAGAGCTGTATTTGCTCGTGCTTTAACTCTGTGTTAAAGGATTCAGCCATGTCCATGGCTCAGATATATTCACTACAGGAAAGTTTGTTAGAGCTTTGTGTAGGTTTTGGAGTATTTTATGTGTGTTTTAATAGACAATAGCTATAGAAATAGCTATAAAAAGCTTTATTTATAACAAAAGAAAACATCACACAAGACCTTCTCATAAGTGAGACGTACCACCAGGCGAAGATGGAAGTAGTGCATTCTGGTATGTGGCTTTCTAGGTTCCAAATGCATCGCAGTGAAACCTCCATTAGTTGCATCGGGGTTCATGCAGAGGTTAGTTTATTTGTGGGGAAAAACTGGGGGGAGTGGAGTTTGCAAGTTTCAGGCAGACAAACAGAAAATAGGTCTTAATTTAGACTGAAAACGGTTAAATCACTGAAATGGATGACGTTTTGCAGTGTGACAACGGAGGTTTGATAGGAGCACTACTGCGGGGAGGCCTGGTGGCTTTCAAGAGCCCAAGCTTGCAGTTCAGTTCTGCTGTGGCTGACGTGTAGTCTTCCATGTTCTGTTCCTGTGTCCAGGTGGATTGCATACGAGGGATGTAATTTCTTAGGAAAGCAGATTCTGCTGGAGCCCAGTGAGATTTCAAACTGGAATGAACACAGTGGCTGGAAAGTGATTGGCTCCCTTCGTCCTGTGAAGCAGGTACTGTAGGCCTATATGAGAACAGTTCTGGTTTTGGGCAGGGGTTAGCACACAAGTATCAGCTCTACAACTAAGTATAATGGGGTGCATTGTGCTCCTTAAATCAGGTCAAATGATGACAGCCCAGAGGACCTACTGGAAGATAAGTGAAGCAGAAAATTCCTTTAGTGGCAGTTAGAGATCTATATTAGGCTCCAAAAGGGAAATAATTCCTGGTTCCTTTGGAGCCAAGTTTTGTTCTTCCTGACTAGCTCATTAGCATGTTTTGTAGCTGCTCTATTTTTATGTTTTTGCCATATAATGAGAAAACCAATTTTGCATTGGCTTGATTCATAATTAACATAGATGGAAGCAATTTTTTTGTGCTGTAGCCTGGATTTCCAAAAGAAGCAAAGCTCATGCATTCCCACCAGGATTTCCCTCTCTGCCTCATCCCAAGCAATGCCAATTGCAGTCTCATTCAGAGATTCAGGTCTCAAAACCACACAGTGCTCAGGAGCTTTGTGAAAGATGGGTGGAGAAGCAAGACTTGAGATAAAAGCCCCTCACTGAAGGAAGAGCAGGTACAGTTCTGCTCCTTGGCCTAGCCAAGATGTCTCAGGATGCATTCAGACCAGTCAAAGCACGTGTTGGTGTGTGCACCACACACAGCTGCGGAAGGACAGCGTCCAGGTGGATAGGAAAAGGACAGGGAAGCACGGCAGGGAATGTGAGCAATTGCTCTGCTGGGAAAGTTTGTTTCTGCTCTGTTTCTCACAGGCAACTTGTCTCCACTTGGTGACAAATGCTGCTGTATTTTTAAACACAAGATTCAACTGGGAAACACTGCAGTGAAGAGAAATAGCAGTCATTAGCGCTAGTTATGCATTATCCATTACCTCCCCCTCTCCCTGCAAGGAGTTGTTAGTCTAAAGTTGATGGCTCCCTGGAATTCATTGGAAGTGGTAACTAGAGAAGGATGTCGTTTTGGCAAATAACAATGAAAATAATCTGTACTGATCTTCAAACCAGAATTCTGTCTTCAGCCAGCATTCTGAAGAGCTTTTGTATTTGGTAGCATCCTTTTTTACACTGCAGCAGTTACACAGCCTGCTTCAGCTGCTTTGCTGGGTTTCTGTGATCATTGCTTTAACTTGGTTTTGGTTTGACTTTGAGTTTGTGCCTAGCACTTCTGTGGGTGTGTGGTGTTTTGAGACTAGGGAGATACTGCAGACCTGCACTGCTTTGTATTTGTTCCTTCCATCTCCATTTCATGTTACAAAACTGGCCAAGAGGTAGTGCAAGAAAAAGCAGAACATCTGAAACTCATGTAAAATGAGACATGTTTTGCTCAGTGACTTCATAATATGATGCCTTCCTTGTACAGAATGCGCTATAGTAATGCACATTAGTTTATGAGTGCTTGGTGGAAGAGAGGCTTTATTGTCTGTACCTTAAGATTTGTTTGAATACGGAAAAAGATAAAGGAGATTCAAAACTCCCAGAGGAAAGCTGTGCTTGGGCTGGGGTTCCAGCAGAGCTGCCCTTTATAACTCACTGTTCTTTATTTGCACCAGAATCAGTGAGTAACAGAGTAGAAGCTTGAGCCCTACGAAATCTCCTTATTATTTGATTAAACCGAGTAGACAAGGATGCCAAGGCAGCACCCAGTTTTCTGTCTGTGTTCAGAAGCAATGGTGTAACCCTCTGCCATATATTGCAGTTAGTAGGGGTAGAAGTTGTTGGGTATGTGACTCAGTAAGTTTTATGTCCTGAGAACAGAAAGCTTGTGGAGCACAGCCCATTTACTGGCCTTGGAATGAGTGAAATGTGCTGAACTAGATATTTACATACTGCAGGAATTAGTTCGGTAGCCATAAATACATTGTTTTAAAACAACTTCCATGCTATTGCTGCTTACAGCTGTCTGTCTGCATGTGAAGAACACTTATTGCTGCTTTACCATGCACATTTGTTTCCAACAAGAAAAATACTTTCTGAAACTGGAAATTACAACCTTTAGAACTGGTGTAAGATGGAGGGGAACCAATCTCACATCAACATTTGTAATCCCTGTGTTGTAACTACCTACCTTCATGCTATTTCAGCCAGCAGTGTACCTCAGAGTGAAGAACCGAGCCCAAGGCAAATACCTGACAGTGGCTGGAAGCCTGGCTGATGTAAGAGCAACATCAGTCTGTGCATCCCCATACAATGGCAAGAACACCCAGATCTGGCATTACTGTCGTGGACTCTTCAAATCCAAGGTGAGTCTCCAGATGCTGGAAGTGGGGAGGTTGTATCACTGGTGGTACTTTCACCTTCGCTTCTTGCTTTTACTGTAGGCTGGCGTTAACATTGGGATAGCTTTTGGCCTCTTCCAGGTGTCTTAGACCAAAACTCTTATAACCTACATCCTCCTGCTATGTAGAGACAGATTTGATCTGTCTGCTTTGGCAAGTTTAGCTCACATCTGAGGGGACTGGTGTTCCTGGAAGCAGAAACCTGTTTTTTGTCTAAAGTTGCAGTTTAAGTTTATTACCTCTAAGGAGCTAAGAATTTCTCTAGAAAGTAGTAAGTGTAGAAAGTAATGATTTTGTATTGGTGCTGCTCTTGCTAATCTGTTATTAATATGAAAAGCTGATGATTTTACATAAGCAAGACCTGAATTAACAAAGACCACCCCCTTTGACCAAGCTGCTGGTCAGATGCTGAATGATCAGTTCCTAGTTTGCTTGCCAAGCCTGGTACCAGCTGCAACAGGATCACTGCAGTGTGCTCAGTGCCTGAACAGAAACAAATCAGACACAAACACAAGGCTTTTGTGGCCTGGGTCTCATTTCTCTTCTCGTGTCTTAGGCTAACAATGCCTGCCTGGATGTCATTGGGGGCAGAGACGTGCCTGGGGCCAAAGTGGCGCTCTGGGCAGAACATGGCAAGGACCGGCAGAAGTGGAGACTGAATGAGGATGGAACCATCACTTCATACCTCAGCGAACAGCTGGTGCTTGACATTAAAGGTATTTAAAAACCAAACAACTAAACCTCATACATTCCATGAGCATTTTTTGATTGCTAATTGCCGTATTTCAGCTCTTTTTGCACTTAAGGTTAAATACTTAATCCTGTTGTTCTGTTAGGTTTATGTGCAGTTGCTTGACAACGGGACAAGAAACAACAGGGCAGGGGGGAACCTTACTCTTTAGATCCCAGAGGTTTATTTTGATCAGGTTAACTGTTCTACTTGAGGGAGATCAGTAGTGCTCATGACAAGAAATGCAAGTCACAGAAGACAAAATGGTGAAGGAAAAGCAACCACAGAATAGATGTGCCTCAAAAAGAGCCAGGTGCTCACTCCAAAACTAAGGAGTTTAACCACCATTACTAATTCATAAACAGTTACTACAAAGCCATTAAATGCAATCGGGTGATAGTGGTAGCAGCTCTTACAGTGTCTGCCAGCTGTGCTGCCTAGGTTACAGCACAACACAGTGTTGAACGCTGGGGTTGTGAGATCCTGCCTGATAGCTCTTCAGAACTTCTTTTAGTCAATTGTTATGTATGGTATAGTGATAAAAAAAGTCACTGTCATTCCTATGCTACATGTATTCAAAGGAGAGGAATCTTATTTTAAGGACATCTGAGTTTGTGGTTGAAATGGATGTGCTACACCAAATCATGACACATCTACTTGTGAATTGTGTATTCCTTGTAGAGCAGTTATGTGCCTTGAAAATTCATACAGGAGCTCAGTATCTGCTGAAAGCAAAATGTCTGTAGAGGTGCTATTTCTGTTCGCAAGGGTACGTTTGTGGTGTGTTCTGCATCCTGACCAATGGAACCTCTCAGCGCAGAGCCGACAAGTGACTGGAGACAAACATAACAGAGACAGAGGGGTAGAAACAACTCCTTATCTCATAGAATTTCTGGTTTTTGTGTGCTTTTCCTACTTAGTCACACTTCTTAAAGATCATACATAGGCTTCTCTGAGCATTTCTTTTTGCAATTTTGCCTTCATGATTTTGTTCTTTTTAGGAGGAAATTATTATGACAAGAATCACATCATTATGAATCAGCTGATAGAGAGCAAACAGTCACAAAAATGGGATATTGAAATATTGTGAGTAAAACCCACCACACAGATGGGACTGTGTGTGTTATTAACACCTAGAGGGGAAAAACACTCAACCAACTACTGAAGTCACAAGCCACTGGAACATTAAGCAGCAACTCCTCTCTGCTTTCCTTTGTACCAAGCACCAGCTCCTAAAACAACTGAATTTTGCACAAAATACGCAAGATGGGAGGTTGATATAATGTCTTTCTGCAGGGAAGCTGTGCTTTAGGGGCCATTCCTATGAACATCACTGTTACTTTTCATCTGGAGTATTAGAAGTAAATGCAAAGAGACTACACGTAAGTTTTGCAGGATGTGACGTACAAGAGGTAATATGGGAAAGCCTCTTTAGAAATGTTGTCTTTACCTTCCCCTCAAACTGATGGAAGCTCACTGAAGAATGAATGCAGCATGAAAGAGGTTGTGTTGGCCTTCCATGTCCCAAGTGAAACTGTTTAGGTTTCAAGTGACTGTGAAGCTCAAACCATATCTCTTGCTGAAATGCAGTTTACTTTGTTCATAAAGACAATGTTGAACTGGAATTACCAGCTCAGCATGTGAAATGAAGCAGCAGAGAAAGCCTGACTTTACCCACTCCCCACAATGTTACTGGTAGGTCTTTGTCTTCATTTGTTTTAGCAGCACCAAATTTCCAGGTTCAGGAACTGGTTTTGCTGACCCATGGCCTGTTTCCAACCAACAAAATTTTGAGTTATCACTGAACATCACCTTCAACATAGAGCCATATCTATGAAGAAACGGTGCTGGGTCAGGCTAGGCTTCTACAAGGGCTAGCTGCATTTAGAGCAGTAATGATTTTAAAGTCTAGCCATATTTTGTTTTGCTGTATACAGATTAATTTAATGTAATGTAATTTGGTCTTGAATCCACATCTCCCTTCAGAAGATAATTCCTAGTAGGTATTTTCAAAGGTGCTAGCAGGCTATTTCAAAACTTGCTTAATGTAAAAAGAACAGCATAACTACATGTTCATGTAACTGTGGCTCATCAACACCTCAGGCATCTTAGCCCAAAGGATAAGGACATGCTGGCCCTTCCCTCAATTTCAGCACTGTGCAGCCAGTTTATGAGCTGTCACTTGAGACAGACAGAGCCAAATACCTGACTGTTGTGCAGCTGTTGCAGGCCTGAAAAGCAAACAGGGGTGGAACTGTAGACAGCTGTAGAGCTGTGAACACCTGATGTAGAGTCCCCTTGGATTACTGGTAACTTCATTTGGTTTCAGTGTCACTAAATTAACCTATTTCATTGAAAAGGTAATATTTTTTTCCTTATTTGTATATTCAGGGTATGTATTTCTGTAACTATTTAAAGAGTTCAGGTTAGCTACAGATGGATATTTTGGTTTCTAAAAGCTGTAACTCTTCCAGTTGTTCATTCAAACACAATCCATCCCCAAACAAATGCAACCACGTAACCCTAAGTTTGCCACAGAAATAAAATAAATGGATGTCTATTTTTGTATGAAATGGAGTTCTATATAGTACTATTTAAAAATAAATCTACTTGCACTGTTTTACATTCTAAAATTATCCTAAATCTGCTGTTTAAGTAACAAATTTTTCCACTGTCTGTATATATTTTACCAACTACAGCACTTGTTCAGCCTTTTCTATGTAAGTCAGTGTGTCAGGTGTTCTATGTGGGACTTGCTCTCCATATGAAATTGTAAAAGCCTGCGTAAAAAGTTCTAGTCTTTTAGACCAAGGATGACTAAATCCTCTTTGATGTGTCAGTGTTAAACAGCAAAGTAAAAGCAGGCTTTTGTACTGAAGAGATCTCGAATGTAAAATGCCAAGCATGTATATTTTAATTGTATAAAACTTTTTTAGGAGGAACATTTTGCTTGTTGGTTTCCTTTTAAACAAACTAAATACAGCTCTTGTTTTCAGCAGGTGGCAAAGCACATTCCTGTAACATATTTCCTTTCAAATGGACAGAAAAGGTATGAGGCTATTGAATATGTGACTGTGACAATATACTGGGAAGTTGGAAATAGATGATCTTAAGGTCCTTTCTAACCCTTACCATTCTATGATATTAAATATTGATGTTCAATATCTGCAGTACCTGCACTGTTCCCATCAAACTGCCCTCAATGAGCATTGAAGATGCATATTCCAGTTACAGGTTTGGATTACTTTCATGTTAAATGGAGGCAGACATTAACTAGTATAGTTTGATTATTCCAGTGGTTTCCTGTGGTTATAAGTCAATTTTAAACTATACAACTATATAGTTTGATTACAGACTATAACCAGTGGTTATAATAGTTTGATTATTGCAGTGATTTCCTCTCATCTGAGAGGAAAGGGGTTTTCTTTAGCAAAGTCCTCACCCCTTTGGGAAACAGCAGGCACAAGTTTTTGTTCTCTGGGGCCAAACAGAACATATGGGTTTTCTTGCTAGTGAACTTCAAAAACCAAGTTCCTGTTCTTAGCCCAAGTGGCTGGAGTGTGCTCCATCTATACTTTTAGATGTCCTCCACGTGAAGGCATACAGCCAGAGGAAAGGGGATACCACAGCACTATGGTGTTGCTGTGAGTGAATTCATCCAGGCATAGACCCAGAGTTGCAGTCACTGGACAATAAACAGCTTACCTGCCTTTTCCCAGTGCCTCTTTTCCCAAAGCCAAGCGAAGTATTTGGCATCAACGTATATATATTGCAATGCCTTGTCAGACAGCACTACAAACCTGGATGTATAAAAAAGTATTTAATAACAAGAATCACGAGATTCTTAATGGCTAGAAGTACTACTTGTAGTAGCAGCTTTTCACAAAAGCATCAAATAACTTCAATTAGACATTCAGTCCATAGTGACAAGGCAAGGTTTTCCTTCTCTTCATCTGAGGCAAGGTTAAGCTCTTTAACATTAACAGTGCTGCTACACCAAATCTGCTTCAGTGCATCCAAGTATGACAAAGGAAACCGCAGTCCATGAGTCTGCTGGGGGAGAAAAGAAAGGAAAATGATCTTTTAGCAAAAACACAGTGTCCCTTGTTGCACACAGTGTGTTAGGGTCTAGTTACTGACCAGCAGGTACATGCTCCTTTCCCACATCCCACTGGTGTTTCTAAGTGCATCTTCCAAACGATGCAGTATTATCCTGCCACCTCTCAACAGAAAAATACCTCCATCACTTACATACTCTAGCACACTTTACCCAGCAGCCTGGCTTCTACACTGAAGAATGACATACCACATTTAAATTAAATAGCTTCTCTATGCCACACATAGCCTTTGGACACAATTTGCCAGCACCACAGGGGACCTCCATTACTGTGGCTGGAGTCTTTTTAAGCCAGGAAGGTACAGTCTGGGATTTGCACACATTGTACAGGAGCCAGCATACAACATCATCTACCCCTTTCTCTGCACTGGAGGACCAGTGAGATTTACCTTAAAAGGAAAGTAACTGCCAGGCAAAAGCCTTGCTATAATTACTGGGACAAGAACAGGCTGTGTTCTGTTTTGCCTCTACAGTGTATTTGTGCAGCCCTGCAGTGAAGTGTTTCAGGGCACAGACCTAAGATAGATCTTCTTAGTATCATGAAGTGGAACAAAACGTTCCAAAGCTCACAGCCACTCTTCACAAGCGCTTATGTTTCCAGCAAAAGCGCATTCTTACTCAGCAGGTACAATGGAGATGAACCATCTGCAGTCTTTATTAACAATATTAAAGTTCCTTCCTTATATTTCAGTAAAAGGAACACTCTCATCTTGCCGGATGGTTCAGTCGATACAGAAGCTAACAGGTTCAACATGGCATAAACATGGTGCATGAGGCACAGTGCTACCTGCTGTGAGTGACCACACCCTAGTGTATTTTAGTAGCTGTAATAAAGAAATGTGCTGAAGGACACAGCAGAAAGAGACACTTCCAGCCACTGCAGCAGCATTGTTAGCTAGGAATAAGGCATGTGCAAGAAATTCTGCTAATGTACCTAACATTTAAAGCATGAGATTACATTCCTTAGTTTTACTCAACTAACTGCCTCTGTGTTGCAGCGCAGCACCCTGCTACCATTTAGGCAAGCTCATCTAACATAGCAAACCTGCTTTAGGTGTGTGTTTGTGGGCACAAACCTGGGGTGTGCCTTCCTCAGTGGCTGTATCATCTTCGGTCCCCATCATGTGAGTTTCTCTTCTGTTCTTTAAAGAATGATACACGTAAACCATCTCTCTGCGAACTTCATCCTAGAAGACAAGAAGAGAACAGTTAAGTTACATGTGACCCACAGCCTCAAATTTATCTCAGTCAAGTGAGAACATTAGCCCCTTAATTCTGGAGTCCACTGCTGCATCACTGAAAGCAATTAATTTTCCCAATTGAATGATCCAACAGCCATAAGGGCATCTCCAAAACAGCTTTAAAAATTTATGTACAACTTATAACTTTCTGCCTTAACACTGCCTCCACTAGACTCATAGGACTGATGATTTATAGAAAGCATAGCATTTAATGTAGATCTCACAGAAGGTCTTAATGAACAAGTGGGCATCAATAAATTTCCATTCTGATCCTGATCTGTCCCTTGAAGAGCCACATGCCTGTTACCACTTCTTGGTCAAAGCTGTACAAACCAATTCAGGGCTCTGTGGGCAGGTTTCACATCAAATTTGTGTCCAAAAGGCTTGCATTTGGATTGTTACTCAGGGTTTATCTGACTGATATCAAAAGGCAAGGTGGCCAAAGATAACAGAAAAAGTATCCAAACCCTATACAGTCTCACAGCAATAAGGACACAAACAAAACAGAGGAGAGAAGTCAGAAAGTCACAGTATGTTTGACTGGGAGGAAAACATTCTAGGTGTACAAAAAAACCCAATGCAAGAACAAGATAGTCTGTCCCATCCACCCTCCCCCTCCCCTTTTTTGATTAAGACAACAAAAAGCACTTCTCCAATTCCATACTAATAAACCTCCATAGCCAAGAATTAGTCTGAACACAACATGCTACAAGATGCCAGCAACTATTCTGTGGAACAACATTGTAGTGCCACTGGTCCCTGTTTAGGGACAAAGCTAACTGGGAAGTGAAGACTAAACGCAACCACAGTCAGGAGCAGCTGCTATCAAGAAAATGCCCTCTCTTGAAGGAACCTTTTTGTATAATTCATTCCTGCTTTCCAATACAAAGAATAAAAACCAAAAATCCATTATCAAGAGCTATAGAGGCCACTTAGCAGCTGTAATGATCTATCTGTAATGATCCAGCCTCAGATAAAAGCCTGCAGCTCTCCAGGAAGGCCTGTTGTCTCTGCTTAACAACCCCACCGTCTCCTACCAAACCCTAATGGATGCAGAATCTAACTACGCATTAACTGCACAACCCTTTTAGACCAGCAAAACAGAGCAACAGTTCATGTACCTTGTGCTCCCCCACAGCACACCCCCCAGCCCAGGCACAGAAGGCTGGGCTTCATTGTACTTACAGAGCTCTCTTGGTCTGGCTCCACTGTAATGACTGCATGATCTCTGAACTGCAGTCGGATTTTGCTATCAATTTTTGGGAATTTCCCACCTATGTAAAATAAATTCTTCATCAGAAAGGAAGGAAACCAGATGGACAGTACAAAGTGAGCCCTCTGTGCGCTGCCCACTCTCTTGTGGTGGGATTGCTTTGTTAACCTATGTTTAAACACCCATGTTGTCAAACCCAGGGGGCAGGAGAACAAAAAGTGAGAGAAGGACTTTTTAATTCTCTCATCTTTATAGCCCACAAATAGCTGTAACAGCAAGCCAGAACATAAGGTCAAACACTACCAGTTGAACAGTCTCAGTACACAGCAATTTATTAAAGCTGCCAGTCTTGGATAACCTTTATTTCACCTCCTCTGCTAGGCACAGGGAATTAACCAGCTGGAGTGTGCAAATGCACACGTAGAGCCTAGCACAACATGAAGCTGATGCTAGACCATGATCTCAGCCTACCATAAAACACCACAGTTCTAAGAGGCAGAGTTTACAACAGCTGTACCGTCACATCAGCCAGTTTGGTAACTTCAAATCTACCTGGAGTCAAAGTATCAGAGTCACATCCCAAGCAAGGTGGCAGCCGATTCATAATGAAATCCTTCTTCATGTCAGATGACCTCAGTTCTCTGGTGTTTTCCAGATGGTCTGCAAGCCGCCTCAAAAGGCTGCTCAGCTTTTTTGTTGAGTCAGCTACATCCACCTGCTAAACACACACATAGTTACTCACATGAATTTAAGCTAAACGGACCAGCCTAAAGAGAAGGAGGTGCAGTAACAGTGAAAACCTGGACATTCCTTTCAACTTTGCAGAGGCTTACTCCCAACACAACCCTTTCTTCAACCCATTCCCCATTAGCCATTCATACACCAAAGCTGATGTTCATTTTCTCCCACCCCACAGCTACTTGCTGTGCTAAAGGACTTGCTAGTGTAGCTGAGAGACCTGTTACTTCCGCATGCTGACCAGCAGCACAACCAGGTTACCACAATGAGATCACAGAACGATTTACAGCTTCACTAACTTTTAAAGATTCAAAAGCTTGGCCTGACAGGAGCTACACCTGTCTGAGAGCTCCAAAGCAAACACCACCATTACTTTTAGAAGCAAACAAGCTATACAAGAACACTGTGATACAAAAGAAAGGCAGTGCAAAGAAGCAGACAATGCTTCAGATGGAGCAAACCTCTGAACAGCCAAAGACTTCAAAAGAAGTGATTGTGCTACTGGACAAGATAGTGCCTTCACATTGAGCTTTCAGAGCAGATCAACAAGATACCGGCTTACCTCAGTGCTGAAGTTCTAGCTGGATGCATTGTTACTCCCTTTAGTCCCGCCTACTTACCATAAGCAGCTTCCTTGGTATGCTTGTCCGCAGTGCCACATCTTGTTTTGCTGTATCAAACACAAGGGCAGGAATTGCATCCAGTAAGAAATCTCCCCAAGAGCTGAAGGACAGGAATTAAAAAAATAATAATTACTAAAACAGTTGCACTGAAATAAAACAGACAACTGATATCAAGGGCTGGAAACACAGTGCTCCGATTCCAAATCGGCTTCATGCCTTTAGCCCTTCCATTACTGCTCTGTTGTCCCATGCAGTAGCTCACTCTCATCTCAACTGTGTGTGCATCCTCACTAGTTCCAGGTCAGTGGCACAGAGGAAAGGAACTAGCTTGAGAAGGGTCCAGCTTGTTCTCATTCAGGCACTTGCCATTTACCAGTGGATTGAGCTTAAAGCCAACCTCAGTGAATGAAGAAATTACTACCAGGGCCACTACTGTCCAACTGCACGCACATACGGCCTCACTGCACACAATGAAGCGTGTGGGGTTTTGTCATTTAACATGCTTTCGACACACTTCTATTGAAGGAAGTAATGCACTCAGGGTTATCAAATCCTTCAATCAGCTTTTCTCTTTACTACAGACTTAATTGTGACCCCAGGAACAAGACCCCTAACATCTCTGCAGCTATTTCAATGATACTTAACAGGCACCATGTAGGTGCCTTGTATTAAATTCCCACTGTTAGCCTACATACTTTAAACAACGACAATAAAAAAAGGCCTTTGATATCTGTGCTTCTGTTCCCCCGTTGCAAGAACAACAGAAGGGGAGGGAGAAGTACTGCCTGCACCTCTGCCCAGCTCGAGGCAAGCTCATCAGGAATAGGTGTGCCACTCATGCAAAAGTGCTCTCCTGTCCACACGTGGCCTCTCTCCCCACCACATCCTCAGAGGCTAGTGTAATAGGCAAACAACTCAGGCAAATGCCCAGTACCCACGGCTGTCAGCAGACTCCGCCATACTAGGGCAAGAAGCAGAGCAGGGCCTGTCCTCCAGCACATACTTCACCCTCTGCTCTTGCCCTCTCTCAGCAACCTCCATTTCCAGCACTGATCTCTGGACACTACTTTAGAGGGTTGGGTTTTTTTAAACACACCAGTTGAGTTTGCAGTTGTAACATTACCTTCCACATTCAAGTCAACCTCTGGTAAATAATAAAATAACAAATTAAAAAGCAATCAAGCTTGTGGCACAAAAACCTGGTAAACAGGTGGCTTCAAACAAACCCCTCCTTCTCCCAAGCACCAAACCTTCAATTACTGCTACCTGAACACTAGCTTAGATTCTGTAACTAACACCAGGGCACATACGTAATAGTGGGGTACTAACATATATTCGTATCATTACATCTCTGGGACAAAGGCAACATGCCCTATCCCTGTGTTACTCACAGAAAAACAAACCACACAAGGGCTAAATAGAGTGAACACAGAGGAGAGCTAAGCAGCTTCATTATAAGGGGGTTTTTATTTTAAGAAACAGAACACTGTTCCTTTGAAACACTGATTTTGGGTCTGTACTATTCACACACATTACCTGGCAGAAGACCACTTCAGAAAAGCCATACTAAAAAAAGGCTAAAGAACACTTACTTGTTTTGGTAGGTACTGATGGTCACATGTGTAGAATAGGAGATCCCAGGAGGAGTGTCAGCTTGGTGAATAGTCCCTCTTGGGAAGTACAGCAAGTCACCTGGCTGCAAGAAAATGAAGGAGAATTGATTCAGGGCACCTGGTCAAACCTAAATGCAGTCAAAATAGAGAAAATACTCCCTGAGCAGACAGACTGACAACTTCTTTAAAATCACAAAATAAGAGAGATCCACCATTGCACACTTTAAGAAACAATACACTCTAAAGGCAGAAGTCCAATACCTTAAACTTTCCAACTTCATGTCAGTATTTACTATACCCAACTCTGAAAATAGGAAGCAAGCTTTTACCATGATAGAACATGCATACCCCAACTCAGCTGCATAAAGGGGACAAAGAAGCAGCTGAGATGAACCTGCTGACAATACAGTGGGTTAGCAGAGGAGCAATACAAAGTGAATTTGGTAAAATCACATTAAAAGAAAAGGTCAATATCCCACAAAAAAAGCCAAATATTCTATTAAGATGTTAATCTGTTACAATCCTGTTGTCTGAAACTTCCAGTTAAAACACTTAAGCAAAACCTTCCTCCTACCTATCTTTCTTCTCACCTATCTAAATTAAATCTCCACACTGATAAAAATTTAGATCCAAGGAAGTCAAGATAAGAGAGAAGTGCAAAGTACACAAAATTGCCTCCAAGAAGGAAAAGTTTCCTTATGGCTTCTCCTATAAACATTTATATAGTTGGATAGCACAGTCAAAATTTGTAACAGCAACAGTGGTGAAATTTGATTCCATTTTAATTTTACCATTCCTTAAATTCAGTCACATCATCTACTTAGAGCCCAGTGAAGTGTAACACAAACACATTTCAAGTGAATGCTACTTGAGTTTTCACTGAAAGGTCTCTCTAGATTATGAGGCTTCACAGGACTTGGCAAGATCAAGTCTCCTCATCCGTTTCTCACAAGCTGTAAAGCATCACAGATCAGCTTTGTATGATCTACGTGCTCTGAAGCAAGCCTGTCTCTGTCATTAATAAACTGCCTTCCTTACCAGTGCAGGGACTACACTAACCAGCTAAGTATTTTTAATTCTCTTCATTTGCTATGTTGCACATCCCCAGCAACAAAATAAACTGGAGGAAGGGTCACACAGGGGACCAGCAAGAGCCCTGAACATCTACCAGAGTGGTGACTAGTATGCAAAAGAAGTTATTTCATGCTGCAGCACCCTATGCCTACCACTAAGAAGCCAGAATCATGATTTTTCCAAGCAGTCTCCACTGCAAAGTCCAGTTCTTATCAATCTCATCTGCTGGACAGTCTCATCACCACCATTCACATGAGCCAGCAATCACAACACTGCCATTAAAATAACCAGAATCTTCAGATTCCAGGTGGCAACACCCAGGCTGGGGAGGACAGAGCATGTGACAAGAGACAATGCAGATCTTTGCTGTCTTCTTACTTCTTAACTGGAAGAAGGAGAGGAGAACAAGGGAGAAGTACCAGGAAATCAACATGGAAAAAAAAATCACATAGAAAGAAGGCTAGATCACCTCCTGTCAAATGAGCTGTGCTTGACATCAGTAACAAACCAGCCACTGCCATTGCCTGTTGGAACCTTATACACAAACCAGCATGCCTTTGCTCTCACCTACCAGGTTCTGGTGGGATGGGAGAACACCACCAGTACAGTCTATAACTGGTCCATTTGTTCTAAACTGCCCAAGTATGGCAGACTGCAGGCAGGAATGCAAAAAAAAGAGACAGGAAATATTCTAGCAAGATGTTTGGGCAGGGAATCAGAGTCACCTGACAGCATCCCTGTCAGAGACAGCTCCAGGCAAACAATGAAAATATGACAGAAGAAATGGGTCATGAGAACTGCAGAACATCAAACAGAAGAAAAATAACCCTAAAAAAAAACAAACCCCAACTTACATCACTTACAAGCCCTTTCCAGAAGCCAGTACTGTCACCCCATTAATGCCAGTAAAATGGCTTGTGAGAAACATCATTATTCCATAAAAATCAAAGGCATTGAAGTCCAGCCCAAAATGTTCCTGAAATTAAACAGGGACTTGTAATTTACTAGGCTTTGCATCACCCAATAGGTCATGACAATTGCAAACATCACCAGCTGTCAAACTACACAGCTCACTTATGTCAGTATCATATCGAATGTGTCATACGGAAATTACCTACAGCCAAAGGCAGGTCTGAACAATGGGAAGAGCAGAGACCTTGCAGAGAGGCCCTACGGACAGACCACAAGGCAGAGAAACTAATGAGGCTTCCAATAGAGCAGTGCTGTCTGCGGGATAAATGCCATGCTTTAAAAGCACAAGCACGCAGGGTAGAATGGGACAAGTATCAGATGCCCTGCTGTCAAAGGGGCTGCATTCATTAATCTTCATGAAATCCCCTTTTTATCCCAAATAACAAAAAACCAGTCGTACTGGTTTTGCGTTTGGGAAAGGGAAAGGAAAAAAACCAAAACCAATTAATACATAAAATTAATATGGGGTTTAGTTCATGCTTTTGTTTAACAGCCAAGGGTAAATACTTAAAACTGATTCACCAGAACAGTGACAACCTTTGGTAAAGCAGTAAGTCTTAGTGCATAGAAGGATTAGCCTGATGGATTACAGACAGCATGTAAAAGCATTAAACTGTTTCATAACCATATACAAGCCTAGGTTTTTTCATGCACACAACTCCACAACCATGATCCAGGAGTCAGGGTGCCCAACTTGGAGAATACTGGAGAAATTCCAGAAATAACTGGTTTCTTGGTCCATTATTTAAATACTACAGCAAAGGAAACCTTTGAAAAAGGATAGGTTAGACAACTGTCACCCACATCTCTCGTGCTCATGGTGTTTTGTGCACCAGTTCCCCCGTTAACTTCACAGCCACCATCATTCAAAATACTGCCTTCAAGAAACAGACCATTTTAAATGTGACTACTTTTCTGGCAACCGCAACCCAGGCCATGTAAAACAATTCAATTATAATACCTTTAATATGAATTCATGTGTGGGATTCCCAATCCTGTCTTCTGATTCAACATTATATTCCCGAGCTAAATGAACCGTTGGTTTATAGAGCCGCCAGTGCTTCTCGCCTTCCAGCTGAAGGATAAACACCTGCAAAAGACCATCAATCCAGATGCAGATGGAGGCACTGCTGCCCCTCACGCATCCAACTGATCAGGAATTTTGAGTCATCTTCTGACTTGCAAAGTCTGTGGAACCATGCCAGAAATCAGGGATGGAAAGCAAACAGAAGTGACAGAAGCTGCTTTTCTGACAACAGAAGAAGCAGATTTTACCTTCCCTGCTCTCAGAAGCTCCATAGCAGCACAGCAGGATTCCTTTCACATGACTTTTTGGATGTCTACAATTCAGAAACTTACATTTGAACTATTTCTTCAGGCTCCAATTAGAGAGCAACAGAGAGAAGAGTTGTGAAATGTGATGTTTCATCCTAAGGTAAGGATTTGGAAATCACCATTTCTCTCCAGTCCCTTAAATAAGTGACAGACAACTAACTCAAAAGTAATGCCTACCACACAGATACTCAAAAGTCTCAGGTGAGATAGGTCTTATCACCATTCACTGACAAAGCATCAGGAACATGCTGTGAGCATCTAGGGTTGATGACATACACTAGAACATGCAGACTGTGGGGCTGCTGAACAGCAAGCATAAAGAAAACAAAACTCTGGATGTATTTAAGGAAAATGAAAATAATAAAGAGAAAAAAAATAAATGCAAGAGTTTGGGGGCTTTTTGGTTGGTTTAAGAGGGACAGGCCAACTTTTTTTCCAATGCAGTGCCTATTTGAATACTTCTTTTATAAGCTGATTTAAAATGCACTTGGACCACAGGACTTCTTCATACCAGCAAATTCTTAAGAACAGCAAATAGGAACCAGCACAGCCCATCTGCTTTCACTATCTACCTGAAGAAAGGACAAGTGCTTAGTAAAGGGAAAAAACTTCCGGATGCTTGGGGGACTGAATGAAGTGAAAATGAAGAAAAGGTGCTAGAAAGCTTCTGTGGGGTCGGGGGGGAAACAAATTACCTTTTCATCTAATGGAAAGAGCAGGTCTGGAAAGCACAGTTCAAGTGACATTACCAGCAGATATACTATTTTCAGTAACTTATTGAAGAAAAATTACTATAAACACTTACAACCAACTACTGTTAAGTCTGCAGTGGGAAAAAAAACCCAAACATTCTTTCCATAGTAAGTTGGGGGGGGGAAGAGGGCAAATAAAGGACACATCCACTGCCACTAGCAAAAGCCCCTGCAGAGTTTCACAGCCAAGGTTGTGCTGCCCTACCTCAACATCATCGTAGTGAGGGGGAAGGCCCTGGGACCCCTGAGGAGTCATGTAAACATTTGATCCAACCAGAGACCCGAAGTAGCACTCCAGCTTCTCCTGAATCTTCCACAGCTCCTCCTTTAAAAAGAAAGGATGCTGTTACTGCTGAAGAGCTCAGCCAAGCCAGGCTGCCACCCTCCCCATCATAAAGCTATAGCCTCCCCCATCACTGGAGAAGTTGCTCTAGAGGATGATCACATCCCCACAGGAGAAAGAGGCTGTGAAGGCAGATGCTCTGTACAAGTGTTTCTCCTGAAGTGAAGGTAATTGGTAAGCCCAGAAGTCTGCTGCCCCAACATAGCACTGATGTTTGTTCTCTTCCCTGTAACATTTTTAGGTTGAACAAATAAACAAGACTAGATAGAGGCAAATCATTCATCATCCTACAAACAGATCCTACATCCTACATTCAGATAGAACATCTGAAGACAATACACACAGGACTTGCACTTTATGAGCTAGCATCAAAGAGAGCATACAAACATTGAGAGACCTTTTCCCAGTGACTCCAATTGTTTGGGTATACATAATATTATATACATAATATATACATATAGTATATTTGAGAACAAATATTCATCTACATCTCACATGCGACAGACAATGCCCCAGTGGGATGACAGTCATATCAGAAAACTCAGACCTGCACAAGTGCAACTTCAACCAGAATTTAGGTAGGTCAACTCAAGCTGTGTGATTTCAGCATAAGCCACGCAACATTTCAACTTTACCTGCAGACACCCCTGGAGCTACACTCAAACCTGAGATCAGCCAGTGACACTATGCTTCAAACTCAGATGCCAATTTGGGTCTTTATGGACCACTTCACAATTGCATTGTATTGGCACTGAGGGACAAAAAAAAGACTACCTAAATCCAAGTACTTTACAAGTATGGAAATCCTTCACACAACTGTGCAGACAACACTGCCTCACTCTCATACATGAAGACTGCAAAAGCATCCAAAAGAACAAGAGAGGACACTCAGTCAAAAAAAGGTGGAACAATTCCATGGTACAATTCAGAGCCAGTCACTGGCAAAGATGGTGGAGCGTCCTGGAAACATTTTACATGGTTTCACACCTTGCCCTCCATTAAAGGAGGGCAATACAAAAGCCCCTGTTTGCACAAGGAAACAGTGGGGCAGAAGTGATAATTTAAGAAGACACAGATACAGAATCAATTCTGTGCATTCCTTTTTCTAAACTTGTATGTGACAAAGCAAAAAATTGCTCTGACCCATAAACTAAAGAATACTTAAGTTTTACAGCACAAAACAGATTTTGTTCTTACTAGAGAATACTGAAACATGATGGGCTGTGCAAAACTACAAGTTTAAATTACTACAGTTCATGTATGGATTTCAGCAGGTCACTGCTGTCCCCCCAGATTTACCGGGACAGAGAGGAAGCTCTGTCTAGTATGACTGAAGCAAAGCATATCACATTATAAAGCATGCATTGATTATATTCAATCAAGCAAATCAACCTTAAATCTCTGAGGCTGATGAAATTGTATCGTTGCCTTTTTCTGGTCAAAATCTTTCTTCAGCTGCATGTAGCTCACTTTGCCTTCTTTATTTAAAACTTTCTTTTTTCCATTCACACATCTGCAGATATTTAGATCCCGGCCATAGTACAGACCCCGGCCACAAAGTTCCTTCAGATCTGACAACTGGAACAGGGACCGGTAGTAGGCAGCCAGCAGGGGACTGTTCCTCTGTATAAGCAATGGCTTCTGCTCCCAGTACTCCCTGAAAAACACCTCTGGTTTGATGGGAGAAATGAAGCTTCCGAAGAGGCTGTCTGGGTTCTCAAAACTCATGACTGATGGAGAACAACCTGCTTCCACCTTTGCTCGTTTACACTGTGCAGGCCCATCTTTTCCCATGTCAGCATGCTTCCCTCCTTTCTTAGGCATGTTCCTGTTGAAGAGGAGAGAAAACCAAAACAGTCAACCAGCAACACAACCTCAAGAGCTCATGGGTCCAGGGCAGCTCCTCTCGCCTTATCTAGTTGGATAATCAGAGCAAGCTGGGAACAGCTCTGCTTCCTGATGCTTACTGTGCACTCCCAGCAGTAGAAAAAGGAAAGCCCACAACAGGCCTCCAATCCTCTCTCAAATCTCAGCAAACTCCAAAGGGTTTTATCTGGCACCATTGCTCACAGAAGCTCAAATCCCACAACTGAGTTTATACTAAAGAAGATGCAATGAAACCCTATTGGCACACAACTGCTCTTTACAAATGCTGGAATCCACCTACCCAAAGAACATGTGGTAGATTGGTCTTCTGTAGCAAGAGCTGCAAATTATTAGTAAGAATCAGTCAGCTTTAAGAGGATTTAATGACAGCATGCAGGAGGGGGCGGAAAAAGGGGATGGGTTCAGAAATTTGTACCTTATTACACTTCCTTGAAATGCATTAACATTGGGGGAAAAAAGGCACAATGAAGACTTCCCAACAACTTTCTAGCCAGAGCACAATGGAGGAGAATGTATGGCATTTCAAGCGCAAACCCAACCAGTTCAACCTGTGTGTGTTCTATGTGTGTGCTGTGATCTATGCTAAGCTTTCCTGGCTTTTACAGCATAAACCCAATATCCACACAGCCATACAGTTACCAGCCTAAAGCTTTAACAGAACCTACAGAGAAGACAGCTACTAGAGCTGAGGGGACACTTGACACTGGTACAACAGCATGCATTAACATCTACACAATACAGTGAACAGAAAACATAGGCGAAAGGGGTACAGAAAGACAGAGGCCAAGGGACAAAGTAGATCCCTGTGAGGGAAGGAGCAGTACGTAACCAGGTTCAGTGGGATGATTCAATTGGTTCCAGCAGGTTCCAAAGAAACAGAAAAACACACAGCAAACTCCCTGCAGGTGAAGCCAGCTTTAAGAACATTAAGTAGGGGCACCTGCTTGAGGTCTCAGGCCCTGGGAACAATTTAATGCTAAATTATGTAGCAGTGCCAGGTGTCTAGCAATGCTCACCACACAGTGGCAGTGGCCCACACCTCAGCCCTTGAAGCAGTCCCCATACTCTATCTTGACACACCATGCTTAGCAAAACTAAGTCTGCAGAAGACAGGGGACATTGTTAGGCCTTTCTGTTGATGCTACGCAATTACACCAAAAACTAAAATCATAAGGATTCTGC
Source organism: Psittacus erithacus (assembly GCA_009867235.2). Lineage (NCBI taxonomy): Eukaryota > Metazoa > Chordata > Aves > Psittaciformes > Psittacidae > Psittacus > Psittacus erithacus. Next base: position 45,077 of record WYDI02003381.1, read on the forward strand.
TTTCATTTATGACAAGCTGTCAAACTTTATGGCTCATGTAGCATAAAAAGAATTTTTTCATTCAAGTACATTTAATTTTGAAGTTGGAAGTAATTTAATTTCTTTCCCCAGGTAGATAATATGCTTAGTACCATTACATACAAATAAAAAAGTTAATTCATAAAGGGTTTATCTGCCAAGTTCTCAGGAAAGTTAAGGTACAAACCAGGTAACGGTAGGTCCAACAACATAGAATGTGCAGACACACTTGCCATAACTTTAAGTCTGCACCAGCAGTTCATCCCCCAGAGCAGCTCAGAGCACCAGGCAGCAGTAAAAGCCTGCCTGAGAAGCTGAGTTAAGTATCCTAACAACCAGCCAGCACAGCAGCTTGCCTGCTAGGGCCGGGCTGACCAACTCAAACTGTCTCTGGGCATGCCTGAGCAAGTTTGTGAAGCCAACACAAGGAGTTAACAGTATGCTGATGTCTTCATTTTGAACTAAAAAAAAAATAATAAATCTCAGCTTTACTCCCAAAAATAAATGCTCTCATTTATTAAGATGCTTTTACTTACGCATATCCCTTATCATGAAACTTACACTCCAGTTCTGGTATTTATACACAGTACTGTTTCTCCTGTGCAGCACTATGCAGGTCCCTCACTGATCCACTAACTCCTGGGCACTGTTTTATCAGCAGTTCCTGTAACACCCTGTACCTCAACAGTAACCTGCAGTCTCCCTTGTCCTGCAGGAGGGAATCCACATCACCACTTTCCATATAGAATACACATTCCTGGCTGCAGCAAGCTACAGTTTTCTATGAGGCAAAAAAATGCTTAAAAAATACCCCCCAAAACCACCAAAACACTGAAAATGAGTCTCCAGTTGCCAGCAACATTTGAAGATGCTGCCAACACCGAGATCTACACCTGATATCCCCAAATGCCAGTAACACAAATGCAACCACCCCAGAATTGCCAGTTTTGAATTCCAGACCTAAATCCTTCATATCTGTCATTCTCTCGGCTCATTCACATTGTATTCAACAAAGACAAATTCAAATATGTACTATTTAGAGAACGCAGCTTCACTTACACAATGCGCTGTTCCGTCGTGTTTTGTTGGTTACAACAACTGTAGAACCACGAAGTGGTTTGGGTTAGAAGAGATCATCCAGTTCAACCCCTTGCCATGAACAGGGATACCTTCCACTACAGCAGGTTGCTCCAGGCCCCATCCAGCCTAGCCTTGAACACTGCCAGGGATGGGGCAGCCACAGCTTCTCTGGGCACCCTGTGCCAGCGCCTCAGCACCCTCATCAGGAAAAAAGAATTACTCTTGTATCTAACCTAAACCTACCTTCCTTCAGTTTAAAACCACTGCCCCCTGTCCTGTCACTACCAGCCCTGGTAAAAAGTCCCTCTTCAAATTTCTCATCGTATTTAACTACTGAAGGGCAGCAATAAGGTCTCCCCAGAGCCTTCTCTTCTCCAGGCTGAACAAGCCCGTCTTCACAGCAAGGGGTGCTGCAGCTCACAGTCATCTCTGTGACCCTCCTCCGGACTTGCTCAAGCTGGTCTACATCCCTCTTAGATCCCACAGCTGAATGGCGTGCTCCAGGTGGGGTTCTGCTAGAGCAGCGGGGGAGAATTACCTCCCTCGACGTACTGGTCACGCCCCTTTTGATGCAGCCCGGCATACAGCTGGCTTTCTGCGCTGTAAACGCACACTGGGACTCACGTCCAATTTTTCATCTACAGTACCCCCAGGTCCTTCCCTGCGGGTCTAAATAAAGCACATAAACAGACCGGACCTGCTCCGCACGGGAGTTATTTCACATCGGTGTTTTCAACTCGTACACTACATGCACCCATTCATGAGCTCAGGCTTCGGAACCGGCCTAACAGCTGCGGAGCTCTCAGCTCCCTCCGAAGTGATGGGAAGCAGGATGGCCATAGGGACCCGGATGCCACGCTGCTGCCCCGCACGGCGGCACCACCCTCCATCAAACTTTTCCAGACGGGAAAACCGCATTAACCCGTGCTCGCAGGGTCAGCCAGCGACCCTCGCCCCGCGCCAGCCTCACAGCCACGCCGTCTGCAGCCACGCCGTCTGCAGCCGCGCCGGCCGCGCACAGTGACGGCGCCGCAGCCGCTGTAATGCCTTCAGAGCCCCGCACCAGGAACGCTTCCCCCCGCGATACAGAGGGGTGCCGGGCCCGGCAGGCCGGAGGGAAGCCCCCTCCTCCGCCGCCATCAGCCCCGCTTTACCACAGCACCCCTGCCCCGCGGCGCGCACTCACCCAGGAGACGGCCAGAGGAGATGGCGGCGGAGGCGGGGTGGAAGCGCTGGTGTCACGGGAGGCGGTGTTTCCGGGTGCCGGCGGGAGCGCCTTGAGAGCCGGGGTCTTCTCGGATGGCTCCGGCCTCCTCCCGAGCCCCTCGGCTGTCTCTGCCTCCGCTGCGGCTGGGGAAACGCGTTGTCCCGTCGTGCTGAGGGCGCGGGAAGCGGCTGCTCGAAGGATGCGGAGCAGGAACGGTGTTCGGCGGCATCGGGCGGTAACGGGGCTCGTGCTTCACGCTGTTTAACCTCGCGGAGTGGCGAGAATCGCGATGCTATCGCTCCCAGCTGATGGAAGTCTTAAAGCAATCGCCACCTGAAAGCAATCAGTACAAGAAGTTTTTCTTCTTCGTCTGCCCAAGTTATTTGGCCACTATGTGCGAGAGAGGAAAGTACTCCTTTATTTCCAAATAGGAAATTACACACCCGTATCTCCATTAAAGTTGGAGATAACACGGATTAAATGGGATCTGCAACATAAAACCGTGTGGTTATTTGTATAACGTTTGACTTCATGCACACAAAAGCGCCTGGTTTTTAGCTGTATTACTGTTTCCTGGACCAAAATCCTGTTCCAGAGCTCGTCTGAGGCTCCCTCAAAGAAACCTTTGGAATCCTCACTGAGCACATGAAAACCTCTAGAAATGTTATTAGTTACCCTCGTTAAAGATGCCTCTCAGTTGCTGGATTTACATGGGCTGAAAGACGTCAGGAAAATTGTTAGGTAGGCTTTGCTAAAGGTTTGATCTCATGTATTGACAACTTGAAGCATACAAAGCAGAAATACAGCATACCAAATGCACCAGGAAAAAGTGCATTTTGGAAACCTCGGCAGCCTTAAATTACATGGCTAATGTAAGTAGAAAGTTAGATGGGGCATAAGTTAGTTACTAGAATGACCTTCTAATGACAGGTAAAAGAGGGGACCGTGTTCTATCAGCTCCTTATGGAAGGAAACAATCATGGAATCATAGAATAGTTTGGGTTGGAAAGGACCTTAAGATCATCCAGTTCCAACCCCCCTGCCATGGGCAGGGACACC
>WYDI02003383.1:0-36429 GCA_009867235.2 Psittacus erithacus
CTCTCCCTCTCCCTCCTTCCTTCCTTCCTTCCTTCCTCCCTTCCTTTCTCCCTTCCTTCCTTTCTTTTCTCTTTCAGCAGATCCCCTTACTTCTCACCAAGATATGTGGTCTATTGTGATTCTTATAATTCTTATAAATGTCAGTCCTTCCCCCAAGCCTCCCCCCACCAGATTCTGCTGTTTCAGTTCTCCAATATCTCTTGCTATATATAGCCAATTTGTCTAACTGAGTAGAAAAAAAAAAATCCTTTACTTTCTGTAGGGAATACCAGCAAAGCAGCAAATATTGCCATGGCAACAAGCCTCTCAATCCATCAGACTCCCGCAGTATCTAATACATAATCTGTAAGGCGGAGACTAGTGTTGAAAAATGAATACGACATATTGTCACTTCAGGATTTAATATCCCTTCCCCATGCCCTTAATTAGCTCACCTTATTTTGGGTAATTATTCATGTTCCGATAGAAACTTCAATTTTTTTTTCTTTTTGTTTTACTGAGGAGCTAATGTGTGATCTACCTTCATTAAAATGCAACTTCTGACTTTTTCCCCACAAACATGCCACAAAATGGGAGTTTCTATAGTAACATACAATGCAGACTTAATTTGAAATTATAATCTCTTGATAAAGATGAGATTCCCTCAGCCTCCTTCTCAGTGTATTTTCTTAAAAAAAAACCACAAGGGTTTTTGCCACAGTGGTAAAACCTCGCTTCTGTTCCAAAAGAAGTTTGAAAAGAGTTTCTTAAAATTAAAAACCATCATCTAACAGCAGTGCTTAGGTTAAAAATACACATTCCCAGCACTCATTTTCCTTGTACATTATAAATTTTGTATAATTTGGTTGCTTTTTGGCCTCCTTTTATTCTTAAATTATTAAGTTCTTTTCTATGACAGTTTGTTTAATGCCATGGAAAAAGGATAACTACATTTAAACCAACAACACTTTCAAGGGTCACTGGAAAGGCTTTAATCAAATTTAATTATAGGCCTTAGATTTTTACCCTAGTTTTCTAGGACATATACTGTTATGCAGTCTGTTTATTGCTCCTTCAATGTGATAATTTAAAAGAAATTTAAGCCACTGACCAATTTCAACAGCATTTAAGAGGCATTTCCAGACCTTCTGCTGTTGAGTAGGAAGGTGTAGGTCTGAAAAATCTTTTGAAAAGGATTTGGAAGTGGAGGTGGGAGGGAGAAGGATTTGATTACAGTTGGCATGTCCAAAATAGGAGTGAAATGGTTCATGGAGAACTGGACTTTCCTCATGAGGCAGAAGGAGTCAACCAGCTGCTCCTAAACAGCTGGGCATTCAGGGAAGGAACCGACATTTACTGCAAATGACCCAAGCGTAAATGATTTGACACACCAACTGTTACAAAATCAGCTCTGCAGAATGAAGCCTAAATCCCACTGTTAGTTCCTCCCACCAACAATGTTTCTCCAGGGCTTCAAATCAGGATTGTCACGGCCAGGAAGTTTGACTTACTGATTCAAGTTGCAAAAATGGCCATAGAGACCACTGACTCCTTCTCCTTTGCATCTCTGAGAGAGGGACTCTGAGTTATGAACCCCTAACTGTTCTTCATGGGCATTTGCACAAAGCTGTATAGATCTTTCTGAGCAGTGAACAAGAGTTGGGCCAGCAGTCAGACTCAAGCTTTGCTATCAGTCTACCTATCTGCAAACAGACTTCTGCAAGGTTGTTTCAGATCTACCCCAAAGGAGAAGAAAGGGTAACCTGTACTGATTTGAAGAAATGTACTTTAAAACTAGACCATTACAAGCTGCTTTGAAGTGTGGTGGTTTAAAATGTTGCTCTTACACCTGCAAAGCAGCAGCCTTTGGCAGTCCTGTAAATGTCAGTCAGCTGCGTGGCGAAACCCAGAGGAGAATGTCTTGCAGTAGGGTCACAGAATGAACCAAGACAGCGCTGGGTTTTAAAAACTTATCAATCACATGCTAAAGACATGGCAACACAACAACTTTTAAGACCTTGACATTGTCAGTCTCTCCACTGTGTGGGCCATTCTGCCTGACTAGCAGTCACTGAGGTCATATCTTAATGAAGGGGGCTACCTGCTCAAAGTTACTGACATAAAGAAATCATTTAAATGAACTCCTTCCTTTTCATGTTAACATTATGGGAACCTTTTCAGATCAGGGAGGCAGAAAAACAGTAGGAGTTTTTCTGTTGTCTTTAATGGGTCTTGTATCATGCTTTTCATGAATTCATTTTTAAACATTACAGCCCAGCACATATGATTGAATGCATACTAAAAATATGCAGCATTCATCCACAAATTAGTACAGCAGCATGAGTTACTTGTGCCTTAAATAGTAACACTCCCCTAAATAATAATGTTATCACCAAAAAGACACTCAACCACATGCAAGAGCAATATGCCATAGGAAGCAAACTGACTTAGCAGGAGGTCTGTAGATAGTTCTTTTCTGCCTTATAAAAAAAAATAAAAAGAAGAAAATGTGCACCAGCGCAGAGTCCTATGTTTCAGTAGGTTTCTTTGCCTATCATTAAAATAACTATTCAAACAATACTAGAAAACAGAGCAGAATAAGATATTTAAACTGCCTCCCAAATCTGTCAAGTGAAAGTATAGGTTTTCCAAACTCAACAAAAATGTGCCACTTTTAAGAGCAAGTAATCATGCTATTTATTGTCCTTTTGATTTGCAGCTAGGTTAGCAAACCTTTCATGACACGTGACATGACTCCATTGTGTGAGTTCCTGGGAGCAACAGAGGAAACTTGTGATGAAGAGATAGCAGGCTATGCTTGACAATGATAAATATGTCAGATGATGACAATCATTCTGTGAATATAGCTCTTGTGAATGAATGAAAATGGTAATTTCAAGTGTCATGATTTGGAAGCATAATCATCTCTGTATCAGTCATTCACAATCAGCTGTAGTAGAATAGAGCCTGATATTTTTCCGTGCATAAAGTGCAAGCTGTGTGAAGACACATGGATACAGATTTGAAGTCAGACAAGAGTATCAGATCTGAACTGGTAAAACAACCAATTAAATTTCACCCAAGGACTAAGCCTAATCACTTGCATACCACTAAAATGTGACAAGACTTGATGGAGATGAGGAAGAAAGTGTGGGTTTGTACAAGTCAAATATATTGTGGATTTTGTCTGCAGTTTCTAGGCACACTGCTCTCAGTCCCTCTGCTAGCTGGATGAGGAAGACCCCAGCTGAGGAAGGACAAGGTTCAGTGAAAGCCCTTGTAACAGTCGCCAGTGACTCTTCTCAGCTTCAGAAGTGTCATGGGTTTTCGATCTCTTTGTAGACTGCTCCTTTGCCTTTGGGAATTCAACAAACAGGATCAGTAAGGTCTTGCAACCAAACTGGAATAGTTGTTACCATACTTGGAATTCTTACTACTGCTCAAGTGGACACAGGTGGCCCATACTGACAGGGGATTAAAAGAAGCCCCTACCTTAGAACTATAGAAAGACAGGGAAAGTTACCTTATAACTGCTGATAGTCCTACTTGGGGGCTGGTGGTGGTGATGGTAATAGGTGGTGTTCATAAGTGATGATAAGGGAGAAAGATAGAAACCAATCTCTCAAGCAAACTGATGTGAAGTTCTGTGAAACCATCTGCAGAAGATGTTTTTTTGCCTAGTTTTACTGGTTAGTGGATCCTTTCCTTCTAGCCTTCCTCCTAGTGGATCATATTCTAACTCCTTATATTTTCATGTCAGAGTTACTAAATTGCATGTGTATAACTCAACAGCCTTCTTTTAAACTCTTAATCTTCTCCACAGTCCTTTGTGGCAAAGCATTTCATAGGCCGCATGCTCTGAAAACTATTTCCACAGACATGATGGCATTAAGGTTTTCTGAAACCTGTCTTTTGCCATCTTCCCTCTCCATAAGCAGTGTGGTCAGGAAGGGTGAAGAGAAATGCATCTAGCTGAGGTACTATTCCATCAGTTGGGCCAAAATTACCCTTATTTGTCCTGAGGAAGCGCAGGATTTTATTTTCGATTAATACTGATTTTGATAATTTCTCTTAGCTCAACAATGGTCGCTGATAGCAGCTTCTGTGTGTTTGTGTGAAGATCTAAGACATTAAGCCAAACTAAGAACAAAAATGCACATTCGGGCTCCAACTCCAGGTTGAAAGAAGACTTCCAGATGAAAGGGCATATACCAGTGCAAGAGCTAGGCTTCTCAAAGTTATTTTGCTGCTGCTGCTTCTGTGCTGAGAGTGAAGCGAGTGAAATACCACATTTCTTGAGCATTCTTTTTCAATTGCCAATTAGGTGAGTAAGAGCTGCATGCCTGCTTTTGCAGCTAGCAGTAGTCTTTTTCTTTTGTTCAAGCTTTTCTGTTCTCCATTATTTTGCTTATAGGTATGTGGATTAAGAAATATGCTTATGAAATATGATGATGACAAAGTGGAGGAAGTTCAGCAAAGAACAACCAGGACTGGAGGCCTTGAATGCTGAAGGTGACTATAAAATCTAACCAGGGGATTAGAGAGCGACTCTGAAAACTGGAAAATATTTGAAGAGGGGAGATAGGGGAAATCTTTGCAGGAGGGATTATACTAGGAAGAAGAAGCAGTTATATGGCAGAAATTCATGCAGTGCACAGTGCTAGCAGCAAGCATCAGCAGCTGCACACAACTGTCTCCTCCCTTTTCTGCAACATGACTGGGCTAAGATAGTGAAGGGAGGAATGCTGAAGTCTGGGATAGATTGATTTTGGGGTGCAGAACAGCCCTATTGAACAATCGCTGCTACCCCTGCATCTGAAGACAGTGCTGCACTATCTCAAAGAAGGACAGATCCTACCTGTCTCTTTCTTCTTGCTGGTTTATGTTTTTACAGCTCTCTTACTGTTGGCAATGACTCTCACTGGAGTCTTTTTGGTTTTCTCCTTCATGTACTTCAAGATATCTTATGGTAAAAGGAACAGTGGTAAATAAAGTTAGAAGAGTCTGAGCTATGAGTGCAGCAGTGGTTCAGAAATAGTACACTTTGAATTAATGTGTTCTGTGAACAAGAAAGATTTTGACTTGTAGGCATTATTTTGCCTGTAATATGGTTAATATGGTCCCTATTATCCCCCGTAAAATGTTTGAAGAGCAACGGAGGCAGGTGAAAAATACAGGGAAAATGTAGTCTAGCTTTAAGGATTAATTTAATATCCAATTGATAAGGCTTTTAAAATACATCTGTCAAAACATCATGATGAGACTTTTCTGTCATTATTTATGTTGAAAAAAGCAACTGGGCCCTATTTTCACTGAAGTGAGGGTATTTCTCTTTCACATCAAATACTTTATCCTACCGTGGTCTGATATTTTGCATTCATTGCTGGATCCCTTTGCTATTCATTTTCAGAGTCTAAGGGTTTCAAAATCCAATACATTTATGGCACTACCTGTTTAACAGCTGTATTTGTACATCTCAGATACCTTTCTTTTCTGGATTGTTTTTCCCCTAACTGTTGGCCATCATTCTTTGCTATTCATCATGCTATACTTATTTCCTAGAACTAAAATCCATTACTGTCTCTTATCTGCTTAATAGCTCAATAAGCTTAATCCAGGTTGGGCAGTTTTGTATAGCTTTCAGAAACATTGATCCTGTTTTTCACCATTTAATTCAACTCATCTGCTCCCTCTGAAGACAATTGATTAGACATTTTTAATGACTTCTTTATCGTGAATGAATATGTACTTCCTGCTTTTAGTCTATGCAGTGTGGTCTTTTTTTTCAGCACTGCTCACTTTTCCAACAGAAGTCCATTGTTGGCTAATACCTTTGGAAGATTTAAGTGCCTGTTAAATAAATAAATATAGAAAAACCTCTGCATTATAAGAGCACTGAAATTGTGAAGGCAAGCCCCAAATAGCTGGAAATACACAGTTAAGGATGTAACGCTAACTGGCCCAGATGTGAGTATACCCATATTATTCAGGGAAAATGTTGAATGAGAAAATGTTGTCTCAATAAAAGCTTTAGCAAGCTAACTGACATTTTTGGCAACTAAGTCTCATACTGAGGTCCTCAGAAAATGGTTCTTAAAATCTGAAGTGACTTCTGCTTTGAATATAAATTTTCTGCACATGTTTAAACTAATTCCAGTCATGCTGAGAAACACTGGGCATGTATTTCCCCTCTAAAGACAATCTTATACCTAAATGTATGTCAGACCAAGTCTCATATGCATTCACAATTTTGTGCTACTGCTGATCAGAAGATGTTCTTGCAATATGACTGTGGACTGGGTTCTGTAGAAGGCAGTACTGTGGGAAGCTGTGAAGGTGTTTTATCTAAATAGCTGTGTCTAGACCACTTAGATTTAGTATAGAAGATGAGTGCCTGATCTGGGAAGCATGTGACTGGAAAAGTCAGCTTTGCTGTGCCACGGACTGTAGCAATTCAAAGGAAAGGCACTGAGAATTCTTAAAACAGTGTTAGCTGATAGCCTCATTTTTTAGAAATGGGTTTATCCTGAGCTAAAGAGAGTAAGGGAATTACTGAAATACACACCTAACGCGGAAAATTACAACTTCAATGGAATAAATGTTCTTAAAGGTGCAAGTAATGGGAAATACTGTGTTTCAATAAGAAGCACTGCAATATAGTCTATAGGTAACAACTGTTCCAAGCTAGAAACGAAGTTTTACTGCATTCATAATTCAGCTTTTGGTTATCTCATTCCTGGTATTTTGAATTTAATTTTCACAGAGATTTTAGCTTAGCAAAGTAATACAAGCAGTACTATAAAAATTTAATATGTTTTTGAAAAATCTAAGCTTCTAGAATCATGTAAATATATGCGAGTCTTTGTTTTCATTTGGGAAAGAAAACATTTCTGTCCCTCACACTTGCAGAGAGAGGTTGAAGACAAGACCCTTAAAAGCTGAGAGAATGCAAAGCAAATGCTCTTCACATTGTTATATACTGAGGACTGGATATACTGTCAATCAGCTTCCTGATGAAGATAAGTTTCTTTTGTTTCTTACTGCATATATAAGTTCATAGTTCTTCTAAGCCCCTGATAGAGTATCACTGAAACAATAGAACTTGCTTTCTTGCATAATGAACTCCTGGTTTAGAATGTCTTCTCTCAAAACCTGACCTTTATCATGAAGGATAGACTGTATTTTCCTTTAATGAAAATAGCATTGTTCTTTCTGTTCTTTTCATTATATGTATCAGCTAATTTCTGCTGAAATAATAAGAAGATTATTAATAATAATAATAGCACATTCTCGTTACTTGTAATTTAAATTTGACCAAAGATTAAGGAGTTATTTTTGAAATAAATGTTATCAACCAAAATATACAGTATCAAACCAACAGTAATTAGATGTTCCACTTAATAGAACATGTATCTCTATGGCTTAATATTTGCTACAAAAGTACTCCCCAAGAAATAACTACCACAGCAGAACAATCTTCTCACTGAAAATTAAGAAATGATGAAAATATATTGTGGGAAAAACAGCCTTCCCATTCTACTCTTGTCATACCCTCATAAAAAGGCTAACCATAAAAGAATAACTGGGTATCTTGAAAACAAATGCCTCTAACTTCCTCAAGCATGGGCAAATGTCTTTCTTGAATGAGTTTTCTGAGTGCTTTGGAGTTTTTGCACTTGAATTTTACACTGTAAGAAGCTGCTTTTTCTAGAAAATTGGTCATACTTGGTATCAGTGAGACATGTTGAACTGGGTATTTGTAGTTAGAAATGATTTAGTTTCCTGAGACTGAAGAATCAGTGTTCTAGACCAATGAGATAGAAACTCAGGCTTTAGGATCAGTTTCCAAAGTCCTGATTCTGTGTCTGTGCAACTGGTGTTGTGTTCACACAAGATAGCATGCACCACCAACTTATTATGTGATAATAAAAAGGTTAGGTTTCTGAATAAAAGTCAAGGAGAAATTGTGTAGTGGGGAAAAAAAGAAAAAAGTTGAGGTAGAAAAGTCAGAAAGTCCTATATCAAGAAAGAATATATTGGATATGAATTTACTGTAGTGTACCATAAGTTTTTCTTACAGGTCATGAAAAATAATTAAAAATAATTAGAATTGCTCAAGAAAATCCAGACTACCTTGGCACATGGAAATAGGAAAATTCTGTGACTTCTAACTAGCTCAAAGCAAAACATTTTTCTTTTTATAAACCCTCTTGTCCTGGGTTCAGCATTCATACAAGTATGAGAGAACAGTAGGGACACTTCAGATTCAGGCACTGGAGACAAGAAAAGAAATCTTTTGGGAAAAGCATTCCATCACAAAACAGATCCCTCCTAGGCTTTGTCTGCTCGTTAAATTATTTCAGGTTAGCTTGATTTTTATTTTGTTTTTTACTCCCAGCTGAGTAAAATTCATAGCATTCATAGTCGAAAGATTTCATCTGGAGTCATCTAAGGTCTCAGTATTCATTATTTCACTGTCATTGGAAGTAAATTTGCAGACATTCGGAGTACACATTTTTGTAACAAATGAAGGAACATTCATATTTTAAACCAGCTCTTCTGCCTCTGGCTGTCCTCATGCAGGTGTATCATGTGGCTTAACTGGGTAGGAGAACAAACATGACTGTTTACTGATGTGCCCCTACTGCTGGAGAACATCTTAATTGGATGTCCCTTTTCTTTTTAAATGCTTTAAGGCATCCAACCATGCCTATTTCCTTTTCTAGCCTGTAGCAAGTTCACACTGCTCATGTCACACACTGATTATACTGAAGCCATTGTATGGCACAGTAGATCCATGCTCCTGTATAATTCAGAGCTGAAACCTTGGACTTCCTCATTACCTTAGGCAGAAGAGTTTGTACAAACTTGTCTGTACTCCAGTGACCTGGAGACCTTATAGCTCAGGCTGGATGAAAGAGAAGGGACACACTCATATTCTCACTTGCTGTCAGCCAAAATCACATCTCTGGCAGGGCATTTAGAAATGTCTGGGCCCTGAGGAGAACTTTGCAGGGGCTCTCTAAGCTGGCAAGCCATCATGTTGCAAGAAGAGCAACCAACTAGCCTCTGACATAAGGTAGACATCCCACAGATACCAATTAGGGGTTGCAATGTAGACAGCTTGCTTTTACCCAAAGCAACTCAGGAACATGCTGCACACCTTGGCTACCTGAATAGCAGGAGGAGAAACTGATGGAACTAGAGAAGAAATTTCAATATCATAACACTGGACTTTTCTAAGGAATTATCAAGGCATCACCACATTTGGCTACTTACTAAATGTCTTGTAATAATGGTGATCGTTCCTAAGGACTGAATAGTTCTGTACAGGATGCTTCTTTGAATATCTTGGTTTTCAAATTGGCCAAATATATCAGGCTGAATTTCCAATACCTTCCTGTGCTGTTTAATATTTGCTCTCCTACCCTGCTTGCTGTCCTTTAGCTATTTGCAGACAAGTTGATGGCATCATTTGGGTTAACAATGACCACTAGTTCATGGGAAGCATGAAAACAACAGGGACAGAAAAAAAACAAAGCTCATAGGGAAAATAATTTGATTCCGGGTTTCATTTATATGCTCAGCTTTTAAGTATACTGAGATTATATAAGGTAAATTGCCAAACTCAGGCTATAAAGAAATTTCAAAATGCATATGGATTTTAAGACAATATAAAGGAATTCTTGGACTGCTCCCTGAGGCTCAATGCAATTATGGTGGTTTTCTATTAATTCTGTGGAAGTGTTGTAAAATAATAACTTGGGGCAAAGAATGGTCTTGTTTTGTATGCATTTCTGCTTCTATTTCATCTCTAAGGGACTATCCCCAGAAATTTAGCACATTTCTTTCTAGTTTGCACTTTAACTGTTGCATTAAAATTATTTTCCCTCTCTCTTTTTTTTCTTTTTTTTTTAACTTTCAAATCAGGTAGTTCTCTCAACACATGCACGTACAGGGCTCAGTCATAATACTTCATATCTTTACATCATCTTAAAGGTCCTACTATAAATAGGACAGCAAGTATTAAAACTTTTTTTTTCCTTACCAGTCTTCCTTACAATGTGACAGGTGCTCTGAGAACGGAAATACAAAATTTGACAAAAATACAGACTGTTATCCCTGCTGGCAAAGATAACGGGCTTGGAACAACTACCGCATCAGTGTTCTCTCAGTCTTCCTCTTAGGGTACAATGTGACATGAATCTCAGGTATAGGGATTTTCTTACTGCAGAAACATCCAGAGAATCTTTATGAGAAGAAGGGGCAGACAGCAGTGCTTGGTAACTTCATCAGAGCACTTTGATAGAGAGAAAAAGGTAGAGCAGTGGAAGGAAGATGATTGATTTTTTCTGGAACTGTGAAAAGATGTGAACAGAGGAAAAAGACGAGGAGCACAGCTCTTGGATGAAACTGAAAGGCAAATAATAATTTTGTTATATCGGTACTATGATCAAACCATTTCTTGCGACCTTTGAAACCCTCTAAGGCTTCAAAGGCCTTTCTTTATTTTGATCAGTTCCAAGAAAGAGGCCCTGCAGTCCAAACCAGAGACCCAGCTTGTTACTTTCCCATTCTTTTTATTCCCTTTTTATTGACAATTGTTTTAAAATGAGCACTGTGGTATGTTCACTAAGAATTTTCTTCCCAGCTTGCAATGCAGTTTATGCTTTATTAAAAATAATTTAAAATATGTCATAAAATCATCTGAAAATTTCATAAAAGGCTTGCATGAAGTATGAACAAATCCTCATACAAAGCAGCAGTAAATCCTTTTGAGAAGCATGCTATCTTAAAGAAGCCATGTAAAAGTAATTTGAAGACAAACACAAATCCTAAAGAAACTGCACAGTGAATTTTTTAGCTCATGTTCCTGATCAGTTGGAAAGTTTTGTAGAGGCCACTTCTCCAACTCCTCCTTCAGAGTCTACTTACTTTCACCTAGCAATTTTTGGTGACATTCTTTCGCCTTGTTTCAGAAAGGTTGTGCAAAGCCCAGCAAGTACCTAACACATAGGTCACACGCTATTTATCTGCTTCCACCTTTGATAACAGGTTCCTCCTTTGTTCCATCCATCTTTCACACATCCATCAAGATATAATTATACAGCTATCCAGCATCCAGTAATGCCAGAGAAATTATGGGGTTGCAGAATGTTTCTAAGGAAAACATTGTACATCCACTGAGATTAGCAGAGCAAAAGTACAATTCTTTATAGCAGAGAGTTTCTGTAGGGTCTGATATCATTGTTCTTTTGGCCTTGCTAAACTGTAATGCTAACATTTCCACTGTTACCACCTCGGCTTTGCTGCACCATAGAGAAATACCTCTTTCTACTTATGAACACTTCAGGAAGAAGAGGAATGTGAATCCTGTTGGTTACTCAAGAAATTGAAAATATCACCCGCCAATTTACGTTACAAACTTGAACTTTGCCAGGTCATACGAGATGCAGACAGCTGGGGAGAAGAAGTGGACAGAACAGCATTCACATAACAATGCACTCCTCCATAGCAAGAAATCTATCAAGTACTCTAAGTAGAGTTTAACTACCTATCAGTAGGTTGCTATGTATCATATGCCATTGCCTATAGTCTGCTACTGGTTAACAATGCTCTTCCAAGGAACAGAAGAGCTCTCAGGTTGACGTCTGCATCCTGTATCTGTGCATGAAGTTTTAGGAATAAATGTCTTTGCTAATCAATGTGCTGCTGCCTCTATTGTGTCTCCCAGGTCTCCGGCGCCTTTTTGTGGAATAGGTTGTTTCTGATACTGAAATAATATTTTATAGCTAGTAGTGTTGCCTCTGCCCTGCAATGGCATATGTAAGGAGATACAGAAAATTATTTCAAAAGGAAGCAAAGTGAGCTCTGAGAGCAAAAAGGCAGGCAACTGCTGCCCTAAGAACAGTCCTTCGGTACACAAACACAAAAAATTAAATGGAAACAACTTTCTAATGTAAATGAGTCTTATGCATGTCTGTGTTTGTCCTCTATAGTCTCTGGTTAAGCAGAGTAAAAGATTTCTTCCATTTTAAAATCATATTTAAGCTTGCATAGGCTGTGCAGCTAGGTAAGTTTTGGAAAAGAGAAATTGTTTCAAAATTTTGTCCAGAAGTAGATTATACATTTTGAGTGTCTCATTTACAAGTGTTTATAGGCACTACTCCATTATCTAGATCCCATACTATGGCAGAAGTACAAACTACCTCTTGCTGATTACGGATTTAAGACAATGCATACCTCTCAGAAGCCAGTGAAATCAATGGAAAGCTTTTCACATACATCTCTGGGCACGATTTCCATTGGACGAATCTGGCACTGGGTAATTGCACTGGATTTAGTGCAACCTTTTGTAAGCTTGTGAAGGAACGTATGCACTAAATGAATTAAGCAAATTAGGCACTCATTAAATCCACAAGTAGTTAAATTCTATATAAGTAAAAGGCTCATGAAGTCAAACGTAGTAGCTCCAGATAAAGGTGATTCAAACAGTGCATGAAGAAAATAGGAGTCCTTATTTTGGGGATTCCAGGGGTTTTTTGGGAGTGGAATGATTTGCGATGAAGTTAGGTGTGAAGACAGTGCTGAATGAGATCCCTGAATGCAAGCACTATTTTCTGGTTTTGTGACATGGAAAAAGAAAGTGGTTGAACTTTCTATATGTACTCACTCATTGACTCTGTCAATTTGGCCATCTCTCTTTCTCTTTTGGGCTTCTCCTGGGGGAACAGACAAAATAAAAAGCAAACATATATATATATATATAATATGTATATGACTATAAATACACTTGAGTGCAAGTGACAATGTGAGGAAAGGACATTAATCCTTTATGTATTTATATTTTATTTAGAATTTTAACTTTACTCCTAAAGTAAAAGCAGAGCCTGCATCTCTGGGTTTGCTTTTTTTTTATCATAGCCTCTGGACTGTATCAACTATGAAGAGTGAAATTTGCATTTTTTTGTCTGTGTGTATGTATCTAGCTGGAGTAATTGAAAGTATTCAATATAATGGAGGAGGAAATCCTCTGTTTTTCACTCTGCACTAAAATTTGCAAGTCTGTTAGGACTTCTTGACAAAAGATACGGAGATGGTCATCCCACAGAACAGATATGCTGAAGGAAAGAAGCCACTTATTTAGATATAAATAAATTTCATATGGAAGCCAGAGTGATGGATATGGTACTAGGTCTGACACTAAGATGAACTGACTGAAGTACTATTTCATTTGATACAAAAGGGACTCCCAGTGAAACCTGCTTGTCTTTGTTACTTGTCTGGGGCAACATTCCCATTTCATACACTTGTATCTGTTCTAACTAAGCCTGTTCCAGCAGAAGGCTTGGCCAATCAAGAGCCCTTGGATTTGGTGGATTTCCCCTTAAACAATGACCCAAAGCATGCCTCAGCCAGAGCAATGGAGGCTGAGTCTAATCTGATTTCAGAGCCAGAGTTTGGGCTGAATAAAACATTCAGCCCTTCAAAGCCCTTTAAACCCTAATTATCTGGTTTTGAGATGATGTGATGGGTCTGCTGTCACCCTTATGACCCCTGAAACTGTATAAGTATCTTCTGTGACAGTCCCAGCCCTGTGCGTAAACAGAGTCAGCAGCTACCTGTCCTTTACCCCACAGCTGTCTTCAAAATGCAAATAGCCCAGCTGTTCACATGTTTTAACCACAGCTGACACAGTCCAGTTGGAAAAGCCAAAGGGAAAAGGGCCAGATGTCAACACTTATTAACAATTGGCGTGGGAGTCTGCTTCCACCTCTGTCAAGGCTGCAAGAGAGGGTCTTGGAGGCCATAAATGTACAGATGGCAGCTTTTGATCCAAGCAACTTTTTTCCCCAAAACCTCAGCAGAGGAGAGGATTTGCTCCAACCTATGACTTTAATGGGCAGCAACCCCAAACAGATACCCCCTGCCTCCTGCATCAGCTCTGGGAAAAGGTGCAGGTTTCTGGTCAGGGTGGACTGCAGTAGCTGCTGATATGGCTGGGGACCGGATTCAACATGGTGGCATCTCTCTTTGGCTGGGTCTATATCAACAAACAGCACCGAGGCAAGCCATGGGCTGAGAATGGTATTAGAATGGTTACAGCCATGCATTATTTGACAGTATAGGCATAGTTTTCCAATGCTATTTAGCTACGACATGAGCAGGCCCTATTGCAGAGGTGCTAGGCTGTCACAAGAGCTACCCTTCCTGCTTTATTTAAAAGAGTAGGACCATCTCATAACTTGAAAGGAGATATGGTCTGTCCATCTCTGTCTTACCGCAGCGCTGGCTTTACCTAGTTCAAAAAATCTAAAAGGAATATCTTCTATACCAAATATGCTACTACTTGCACTTCAGAAAGCTAGACTTCTGCTAACAAAAAGCTCATATTTCATAGTAATAGGAAGCATTTTAACACATGAAACAAGCAGATAATGCTTCAAAACTGTATGCATACCCCTTAGAGCATTTCATATTAAGAGGAAGGTTTAAGGTTATGTCCTGAATCTGTAGTGAGGTTAATGCCCTAAGCCATGCTGATAATGTAGCATTCAGCGTCAGATTCATTCATTACTATGAAAAGAAAAAAAGGAGGGAGAAAGAAGTAGTACAACAGTACCAGTTAAAAAAACCAGAATATCCTATATGGCAATTTCTTGCGTGGTATTAGTCATCAAATGAATGCACAGCACTGTGAAAAATGATCAGTAATTTGTGTCCATATTGCTTCATAGTGCGACCCTAAACCACCTCTTTTCAATGAAGAACTTACAGCTTATCAGGAATGAACAGTTGGGGAAGATCAATATTGAGCCCTGAAGAGGGAAGATTGGATTTATTAAACTAATAAGAAGCTGTGATTTTAAGTATTAATATTTTGCTCTTGTATATTAATAAATACTTTCTAATAATTATGAGGTCTATCATAAGGACATAGACTAGAATGTAATTTCCTTTTACCGTGAAAATACTAAATATAATATATAAAGAGAAAATTAGAAGATTATAAGTTTTTAAGCCTCTGAATCAAATACATATCAAGCTAATAATAACATATTTGTTTTGAAGAAGCTGGTAAAGCTAAGCATTAACAGAATGTACTTCTTCCTCCAGTAGTGGACTGAAGCCACTGACAGATAAGCACAGAAACTTTCACATATAAGGAGACTGCATACCTTCACTGCAGCAGTTAGAGTACAGCAGACTAAAGAAGGAAGCTGAATTTCTATGTTTAGGATACTGTCACGTGTGTTAATTTCCCTGTTAGAGAGATAACATGAAATGGCAGACAAGATTCAACTAATTCCTGCATTTGAAAATATTGAAAGAGTTTGGTTTACTTGTCCTAAGAGAAATGACCAGGGCTGCTTAAGTTCTACTCTTTCTTCCTTAGAAGATAAAAGTATTCTTGTGTGAATGTCATTTTTCAATGTCATTTTTTAATAAGACAGGTTAAAAAATTACATCCTATTTTCCAGGTACTCTATTTAAAAAAAAAAAATAATCTTTTTTACTGCTATCACTGAAGTTTAAAATCTGTATGAAATTATTGTCTCAAGTTTTGCATTTTTCCCTTTCTCTAATGATGACTAGTATGTTCACACATCCATACTATGAAGTTCTCCTGGAAACTCTAAGAAAATTTTTCCACTCGTCTATTTTATCAAAATGGCATATTTAAAGAAAATTTTCGTACCTGTAAGAAATTTGGTTTTTGATGGCAGATAAAGAAGGAATTCCTTCCTTTTTGACAGAATGAGTTCTAACAGATTAACTTTGGAAATGTAAGCATTAAAGGATATTAATGTATTTGGAAATGTAAGCATATTAAAGCATCAGTAGATGTGATTTTGAATATAGACTGACAGCAGAGAAAGACTTGCTGTCATCTTTAAAAAACAAACAAACAAACAACACAGTGTTTCATTTCAGAACAGAACTTGCCTTTAAGGGTAGACTGTGGTAGTGCTCCCTTTGGAACACTGGGTAAACCAGAATTGTCACCTCTGAAAGCACATAAAGAAAAGCAGGCCTAGTTTTTTTCATCTTTCCTAACACAGCGAGGCTCATTTTTATTCCCCTCTCTCCTCCCCTTCTTTGTAGCTATGTAGTCAGCATGAAGTGATTTCTGCAGGGGTTTGAATCCATGAGAGGTTGCTGACTGTGTGCTTATTCTGGGGCCAAGAACTGAAATCTTTCATGACCTGAGGGGAGTGGCAGATATAGACTGCTCTGGTAAAGACTGGATTGTGGGCAGATCTGTGCTAGCTGCTGCCCTTGCATACCTGTGTGAGGTGGCTACCATCTTCCTGGGTGCATAAAAAGCAAGAAATCCTGCTTTTCATAATTTAAATGGTATGCATTTAAAATGCAAGTGATACATTATATTGTTTTGATGCAAGAAGGGATGTGTGAAATATAAATTGGAACTGGTATGTGAAGCATGCTAACTTCAGCTAGCAAAAATGGCTAATTAAAATGCTTCTTTATACTTCTTGCACTGTTGGAAAGGTCTTTCATTCAGCTGAGGGTATAAGAAAGAAGCTGCAAACTCTCTTTTTCTAGTGGAGTGGTTTTTCTTTTTTTATTTCTTTTTTTTTCTTTCTTTTTTTTTTTTGAGATATTTCCTTCATTTCATCTTCCTTCAGACAAATGCCCAGTTGCCCAGTCCTACAATACCTCAAGACTGTGGTGTTCTGTCTTGCACTGAATTTATTCTTAAATTATTATCATGTTGCAACATTCATGGGTTTACTGTGATGCTCTAAGTAGAAACACAAGAAAGTGTGGCTTTCACATCACTCTTTCCCTTCTCAGCCAAATAAAATCAGTCACCTTTGAGTAAATCTCTTTTTGCCTGACTTCTCATGCTGCACGGTCTCACGTAGGTTCTGTCAGAGGATGAACAAGATAGATGACAGTAATGACAACAAGGCAGTGCAGACTTAACCTTTTCAGTGTCATGTGTGAGCAAAGAATGAAAATTGCATCAAATTCCAGATGTGAATCAAAACATGGAGTACCCAGGTCACTTGTCTTGTAAGGAAAATTTTTGGGCAAGAAAGTACATTATATTGTAATTTTTCTAATGGAAGGACATGGTCACACCCTGTAGCTTCCTTTTCAGTGGCTGTTAGCTTCACCTGGCACAAATCGATGAGTTTGCTATCCTTGTTTTGTTTGTTTACTGTATGGCTAAAACTTTTGCCAGTTCACAAGTGCAGAGGTGCATTAACATTCTAGGAATCTATTGAAGTAATCTAGAACTGCTAAAAATTTTCAATGGTATTTTGTCAGTCTGATAATGGCTGAGCTATGGATCAGAACTTAAATACATTATATCCATTACACATAATTTTTTGTTAAGGTTTGTCACTTTTGAAAGTCATTCAGTAGCAAATCCCTAGTAATTTCATTGATATATCCTTTAAGGCAATAGCTATTCAACCACTAAATGGAAATTCAATAAGCAAGAAGCAAAAGAACCTTTTCTGAAATATTAGCTTAGAGTAATCTATCTTAGGATACCTTAAATTACTTTTCAAACTACATGGAAATGGTGTTATGTTGGAAACACTATTAAATGAGAATTATAGAATTTCATTTTATATAGTGTCTTTCATGTTCATGATATCTTCAAACGCTTTACAGTAATGAATTACATACTGGTTGTTAGGCAATGGTGTGTAGGCAAATGCAGCACTCATGTTATTCATTTCAGCAATAGCCTACACTCAGCTCTCAAAAGCATAGCTTATTTTAGGTGGAAAGGGATTGTTGGAGGGAGTTGGAGCTCTTCCTTATGAAAACTGCCACAGGAACTTTAATTTCTATCAGGACACATATCCAACAGAGCTAAAAAAAACTTAATAGCCCATCTTTACAACCTCTAATAATAAGATGAGTTGTGTTATTGCATTATTTTACTATCACTAAAATCCAAGCTGTATGTAAGACATGTCTAGATTTATGAGACTTGCTTTTCATGCCTCCCTGTCCCAAATATAAAAAATATAGTGTATATTTTGTTTATTTTCATTATTCTGTCTTGCCCATCCCAAAAAAAGGTGGTTGATGCAAATAGCCTGTTTTGTCTTGCCTTCTAGAATTAACTCTTGTGGTATAATGACTATATTTGTGCAGGACCCAGCACAGTGTGATCTCAAGCAAATTGGCTTCATCCTCAGCTTCAAAGGTGAGAATACTAGCAAGCAATCTTCATCACCTTGCAATGATCCCAGAGTTTGAATTGCTAAGAACACATTTCAAAGGATTATCCTGAGCTTGCCACAAGAGGTGATTTCAATTTGCATCAGTTGGAATGAGTTTAAAATACAGTATTTGAATAGGTGGAGTCAGCAGAGTTCACCAAGGGTGTACCTTAGCTGCGTTCACTAGAGTTACCGAGCAGTAGTGGTGAGTACGGCACATTAACGTGTTCAGATGTCATAAAGCACTCTCAGTATTTGATATAAGATGCTTTACATGGAGGAAATTTACATTAACAGAAGGAGGAACTGAATTTATTTCTCTGGGTTTATATTTCTCATAGTTTTTAGTTAACTTACTCATCATTCACACTTCGTCTGTGAAATATGTATGGCAAAATCTCTGTCTTTTTCCAGGCAGAGAATCAAGCAGCAATTCTAGAAAAGCTTGTCAACTCCCCTCAGACTCAGGATACAAAGCTCACAGTCATGTATTAAATCCATTGCAAATACATTGTCATCCTCTAACTAGAAGGAACAAATATGCACATATTAAACAGGAGGATGGTGTGTGATGGCTCTGAGTATAGAAAATATTTCTAGGAACAGAAGCAGCATAAATAAATGTTGCTGACTACTGCTGAGTATGTATGAACATTTTTTTAATGTACTTGCACCTACCAGAACAGAAATAAATAAAAATCTTGTTTGAACAAAATGATAAAGAGAAAAAAATAATCTGAGAGTTTGCAGGAGGAAGAATACTCATGTTTATGAAACAAAGCAAAGCAAAAAAAAAAAAAAGGAAAGGTTGAAAAGACTTTATGTTTTCACATTTTAAGTAAGATCTAAACCGCAGTAGGTCTCAGGTTTTCAGTTTTTCTTAAATAACCTAAAGAACTTTACGTTTTTAAATTATTAAAATTGATTGCAGAGAATATAAAACTAAAAAAAATCAGAAGATGCAGATTATTTTACTAACAATTCTGTGGGGTTTATGCTGTTAAGTACTTCTTGTTTCTGCTGTTATCTGTAGAAGAGTCACTTAAGCATTAATATGAAATGGCCATTAAGGAACTAATGGGAACATTACGCAGTGATAGATTAATAAAGAAATATTTTGAGTATCTGAAGGGCCAAAGGGGTGAGTGTTAAGTACTGTTGTGGTACTATTATGTGATTAAAGGCAGGTATACTTTCTTAGCTTCTTTGCTCTAGAGGATAAATTATGTCGTGCTAATTTTCAACTCCCATTGCAAAGACCTTACAGAATATCTGAAGATTTATTTGATTCCCTGAGATCCCAGTGAAAATGCTTCTCTTCTAAGACAATGAGTTATGCTGACTAAATACTAGGAAAGCTTCCACGTCTATACTTTGACAGCCAGTGAACTATATGTGCTGCTTGTTTTTGAGAAGCTCAGCTTGGGTGTTCCAACAAATTATGGATAAAGGTAATTGCAATTGAGTATTTAAGTCTTTCATATATCATTTCTAGCCTACATTGTGAAACTAAGCAATTGTAAGTATAAGCTGAAAATCAAGAATATCCTAGCAACAAAGTGATGTGATTCCACACTAAAAAGGTTGAAAAGTTTTTTACTTAGGGCTATTAAAACTACATTGGACAAGCCAGCATAAATTACGTATCAGCAAACATTATTCAAGACAGAGTGGATAATCTTATGTATGCTTTGTCATCTAAATCTTTAGACTGCAGGTTGGGTGGCTGTGTGCAATTAATGCATGGTGAGAAGCTCTATAATCAGTGGAAATGCTTTTACCAATTCAAAGACCTTTGGATCAAACTCTTAAGAAACTGCTATTTGCCTTTTTAAGGCACAATTCATTAATATATTCTGAATCAAAATAGAAGAAATGCAAGTTTTCTTGAGGTAACAGCAGCTGCCCTATTTAAAGAGTTGGGGTAGAAAACCAAAAGAGGAGATTGACTATAGAAATGAGACTTAAGAATACTTACACAGTGTTTTCCACTGTTAGTAATGCATATGTTTAGGTTTTATGAACTCATTGCTTCTGTGGCCAGCAAAGGGAAAATCTCAACTGGTTGTTTGTATTCTTAGAGCATTAAATTCCATATTTCAACAAGAGTCACTTAGTGAATATTCATAGACAGGGGTTTCCACATGAAAAATTATATGTAGAAGCATGTCTGAAGTAGAAACTATTATTTAAACTATTTAAGAGACTAATGATCTAATCAAGTAAGTTTTGTTTATTGCTTGCCTTGATGCATTGTAAAAATAACTCAGGACTGAATAGAACAGATCAAACTTTTCAAAACTGAACCTATTTCCTCAAGTACCTTGTGAGACTTCAATGATGAACATACAACTTGGGGAACTGACATTTTTCTTTGTTTTGTGCTATGATCATGTTCATTCAATGAAAGTTCTTAAACAAGAACTGTCTTCAATGTCACATTTGGCTCCGATTGATCAATAACAAAGTATCTCACACAGTTTCCAATTTTAGCGCTTTTCTTGTTAAATATATTTAAAGGGCAATCTTCAAAAGCAGGTATGTTGAAAAAGAACAGGTAATGTGTCAGATGATGTAAAAATGTTAATAATGAAAATACTTCCCTGTCCTACTGAAAACTACTGAAATACCAGCTGAACTGCAAAAGCATTAAAACTCAGAAATGCTGAGGTAAATCAGCCTTTCTGAATTTAGCAAATAAGACTTTGTGGTCAATTTGCTGTCTTCCACACAGAAAAAATAGGAAAATGAGATTGTCGAACATTCCATATGACTACTTTGTTATCAGTGACCTTTACACCTTAGGGTGAAACTTCTTCCTTCCTTAAATGCACAGAGTTACAACCCTGGCCTTCTATCTGACAGTTTTTTAGCATTAATGAAGATGACAATAGGAGCTGCAGCAGAAACAGTCAAAATATGGACTTTCAGCCATATGGATTAGAGTTCATGCCACCTAAGTTCAGCCAGCTAAAAATTTTGTATATACAGTCTAAGCAAGTTGTACAGAAGGAAACCAGCATCTCCAAAGGCAAATTAGCCAGGTGCCTTAAGTAGATGAATTGCTGGTGGCAGCGCTCAACTTGTGAGAAATACATGACTAAGTCGAACTACTTACTTGCGATATGGCTAAAGACCAGGGGTATGAAGCCTTCTGTTGAAATTGCTGTGGTATTGACTATCATTTTCCTGCTGTGCTAAAGGTTTGTTCCTACCCTTCATCTCCCATTCTCCCCACCGCACATGACATTTCTTCTTGTTCTCTCTTGTATTATCCAGCTCATCACCTTTCCTAAAATGCTCCCTCCCTTACTTTTTCTCTCCATCTAACTTCATAACTAACCTTCCCTCTCTCTTCACACTCTCCCACACATACAAAAAGAATGGTTGTAAAACTAGCATGCCATTTGTTGCTTTCACAGGATGCATGCCTCTCTACCCCTCAAACTCGCACGTACTGTCTATCTATCTTATCTAAATAGTCTGTACATCTTTGTATAAGTATTGTCTACTGCTTGAACTGTGCAGGCTCAATCATAGTGCCACCTCAAGTCTTCAGACTCTGTGAAGATGTTCTTATTTTAATAATGGGAACTATATATTATATTACACATGATCATAAATGACAGAGTAGTATAAAATGTTCATTAATAAAAATGCAAAACAGGGTGAAAATAATTGCACTGCTGCTGTCCTGGCACTTAGACCAAGCTGACAAAGGGTTCTGACTGCTCTAGGAGATTTGTGCTCATTGTCAGCTGAGGCAGAGATAGCATTCATGTTTATTGTTTTCAACTAAAACCAAAGGCTGTTTTGTGTAAAGGAACGCC
Source organism: Psittacus erithacus (assembly GCA_009867235.2). Lineage (NCBI taxonomy): Eukaryota > Metazoa > Chordata > Aves > Psittaciformes > Psittacidae > Psittacus > Psittacus erithacus. The sequence goes on from WYDI02003383.1 coordinate 22,025, forward strand.
AGCTCAGTACAGAGCAAATGCTGCCTAGAGATCCCCAGGCAGCTTCTGAAAGAACGGTACCTGTCAACAAGTAAATTAGTCTGCAAGACCCTTGCACTAATATAACTGTGCTACTAGTACTTTGAGTTAGCTTTTTACCAAGACATGTTTTGTATTGTGCCATGTAGACATCTGTATTGTGTCTTGGGGATTTGAAGACATTTTAACTGGAATATCTGAACAAATTCTGTGTGAATCAGACTAAATATTTACAAGTCAGACGCAGCAAATCTATGTGTTTCTCAGATAGTACAGCTGATAGCACTTTATATATAGTCTACCATATACACAGTGCCATATAATGGAGAGGTTTCAAATGTACTAGCTTGAGTTCTAAGTTGACCACCAAAAATAATATATCTGATGTTAGTGATAAAAGGTCAGCTCATGAAGCTAGGCATTTCTGTTGCTTTTAATCTAATTAAGTGTTAAATGTAATAAAATATTAATAGTTACTGACTTCTGAAAGGAAAAGTATATGCTCTCATGGAGATGGCATGGGATAAAACATCTTATTCCATTACAGAGATATCAAACTGTAATGGTATTACCACTAGTAGATATATCTTCTAGGCTGCTCTGTGGTACTCTGATGTCTTGAAGAAGGCTGTCCATCACTTCCCTACATGACTGTTCTTTCCTATGCATTCTAAGTTCCTGTATTGTACATCTTTCCCTCACTATCGCTCCACAGAAGTCCCTGGTCCTTCAACATTACAAAGCTCTGCCTTTTCCTTCACCTTTTTTGGCTGTTTCAAGCATTCCTCCCTCTTGTCTGGGATGCCTTTATGTATAAAGTAGAAGCAGCACTATAGTAAAAGAACAACCTCTGGAGCTGCCCATGGGTCTATGTCCTCTGGAAGGCTGAAGGTTCCTGGTGTGGTTGAACATCTTTGTACAATGGTGCACAGAGAGCAGAGAGCAGAAGTATGCTCAGGCCCTGCCTGTGTATGAAAGAGTGAGATGCTCACCTTGCCCCAGAGCTGCACTGGCACAGCCAGCACTCAGAGAGGGCAATGCCAGGCAGCAGACTCACAAGAGCATCAGAACTATTGCACATCAAGCACAAATTGATTATCAGCTGAAAATTGTTCTTGGTTTCTGTCACCTTTAGTTCATTTACCTCTAAACTTTAGACACTCCTTGTCAGTACACCAGCCACAGTGCGGAGACATCCTGTCTGCCACTGATGTAAGCTGTAATACAGCTGCATATCTGCGGAGCGGTTAGGCTGGGAAGCTGCATCAACATTAACACTGTGTTCTAGCTCATCAGCTTGGCATGACAGTCACTGGCATGACTGTAGTGTCGCCATTTTATGAGATAGGACAGTTTCTGATCAGCTGGATATAGCTGCATCATGTTGTACTGAATGATAAAGAAATTAGAAGTTTTCAAGGTTAGTTTCTCATTTTTCTGGTTATATTATTCAAATTTGGGAGTTTCTTTGTCTTAGACTGTTTTATTTGTGGTTAACAAAGGTTTTTGGGAAAAAAAAATTACAGTTATCTTTTTTAACTCAAGGGTGGGTTGACCATGGCTGGATGTCAGATGCTATTCTATCACTCCTCTCCTCAACTGGACAGGGAAGAGAAAAGAGAAGCAAAGGCTTGTGGGTTGAGGTAAGGACAGGGATTCCATTCACCAATTACTATCATGGCCAAAACAGACTCAGCGTGGGAAAATCAGTTTAATTCATTACTAATCAGATCAGAGTAGGATAATGAGAAATTAAGCCAAATCTTAAAAAACACCTTCCCCAACCCCTCCCTTCTCCTGTGCTCAACTTTACTACCAAATTCTCTACCTCTTTTCCCCCAGCAGTGCAAGGGGATGGGGAATGGGGGTTGTGGTCAGTTCACCACACATCGTCTCTGCCGCTCCTTCCTCCTCAGGAGGAGGACTCCTTGCACTTTTTTCCTGCTCCAGAATAGGGTCCCTCCTATGGAGACAATTCTTCATGAACTTCTCCAATGTGTGCTCTTCCCATGGGCTACAGTTCTTCCAAACTCCTCCAGCATGGGTCCCTCCCACAGGAAGCAGTCCTTCAGAAACAGCCTGTTCCACCATAAGTCCCCTGAGGATCACAAGTCCTGCAGCAAACCTGCTCCAGCATGGGATCCTCTCTCCATGGGGCCACAGGTCCTGCCAGAAGCCTGCTCCAGCTTGGACTTCCCACAGGATCACAGCCTTCTCCAGGCATCCCCCTGTGTGGGGGACCTCCATGGGTTGCAGGTGGATATCTGTTCCGCCACAGACTTCCATGGACTGCGGGTGGATGTCTGCTCCATTGTGGACCTCCATGGGCTGCAGGGAACAGTCTGCCTCACCATGGTCTGCACCATAGGCTGCAGGAGAATTTCTGCTCTGGTACCTGAAGCACCTCCTCATCTCCTTCTGCACTGACCTTTGTGTCTGCAGAGCTGTTTCTCTCACAGATTCTTACTTCTCTCTCCGAATACAATTGTGCAGGGTTTCTTTTTAACTTCTTAAATCTATTATCATAGAGGCGCTACCACTGTTGCTGCTTTGCTTGGCCTTGGCCAGCTCTGGGCCTGCCTTGGAGCTGGCTGGTATTGGCTCTACTGGACACAGGGGAAGCTTCCGGCAGCTTTTTACAGAAGCCACCCCTGCAGCTCCCCCTGCTATCAAAACCTTGCTATGCAAACCCAATATGAACTCCATTGTCTCCTGTATTTTAAAATTATGAGGAAGTTCATTATTACTATGAATTGTAAATATGTAAGAAGTAAAAGCTAAGAGCCAAGAGCTGTTTTGCGAAATTTTAAACAATAGTTGTAGTCAGAAGTTCCTCCAGTTTTTTAAACATCCTTATTTCCTGTTTCAGTGGTATCTTTCCTCGTTCCCAAGTTCTAGATTGTGCTCAACATTCATTCAGTTATGTCCAAATATGGTTAATAAAAAGATAAGCATATGATGATTTCCATACTGTCCTATTAACATGAGCATTCTATCACTGTGCAAAATAGATGTGATACATAAAGATCTTCTGAGTTCTTCAGCTTGACTTGATTTTGATGTCTGCTGTATAATTCTTAAATGCTTAACACTTCAGAAAACTCTAGGTAACTTGAGGCTAAATTAATCTTTACTCACAGAAAATGGGGACAAGATTTAGGTAAGATGTTTCATCGTTTTTTAATATCTTTTGGTTTTTGTGGGTTTTTTTTGTTTTTTGCTTTTTTAAAATAAATCTCTACTTTTAGTCATTCATGCTACAACAGATCAGTTCCAGGCTTTCCTGACCATTTGATGGAACAGCTCATTCTGCTGTGCAAAGCCTTGATGTGCAGCTTTCTGGACTATTTTTAATCTCTTTCTGTTTTTCTGTTTCTTTCCAGAGCAATTTCAGCTACAGAAGCCTGGAGAATGTTTTCTAACATAGGCATATAAGCTCTGATTGCAAAATTAAGTACAGAGAGACCTGTTATACATCTTCATGAAGCTCTGCTGGATGTGGTCAGACCACAGGTAGGCTCAATCTAGAAAGAGATGCTCCAGTGTCGGATCAGGGCTTTAAAGGCTATGACTTTCTCCCAGCCTCTTCTGTAGCATTTGAAATGCCCCTAATGAAAGAGACTACCTTGGTTTGCATTCTATTGGAGATAAATCAATTTTCCTTTTTTATTTCTGAGTACAAAGTAGTAACAAGTTATCTTAATTTTTCTGTCCATCCTCTGAAATCAACCCTGATCATACAACTGCTTAGATCAAATGATTTTCACTTTGTTAAACTTATTGCAATGTAATTGCTAATATGATGCAAGCTGGCATGAATCATGGGTATAAAGGGTTTCATATCAAGCAATTTAAAAGAACGTGGTATTCAGAATCATAGAATAGTTAGGGTTTGAAAGCACCTTAAGATCATCTAGTCCCAACCCCCCTGCCATGGGCAGGGACACCTCACACTAAACCATGCCACCCAAGGCTCCGTCCAGCCTGGCCTTGAACACCACCAGGGATGGATCATTCACAACTTCCTTGTGAAACCCATTCCAGTGCCTCACCACCCTCACAGTAAAGAACTTCTTCCTTATATCCAATCTAAACTTCCCCTGTTTAAGTTTTAACCCATTACCCCTTGTTCTATCACTACAGTCCCCAATGAAGAGTCCCTCCCCAGCATCCTTATAGGCTCCCTTCAGACACTGGAAGGCTGCTATGAGGTCTCCACACAGCCTTCTCTTCTCTATTTATCATAGTGATTATAATAACAACTGGAAAATTTAAAGCAGGCACTCCAAACACTTACATGAGGGAAAAATTACTTGTCTGGGCTTTGCAAGGTGATGTGCAATTGTTTCTGCTACTGGTCAGGTAAATCAGGTTTATGGAACATCGTCAGAACAACCCAGATCTTCCCAGATTACTAGCAGTCTTTTCTGCAGACAGCTCCACAGTACTTTGGAGCTCAGAATGGTGTTTCGGTTTTACAGCCTTGGGGACCAGCCTTTTGTGAAAGGCTTCATGCAACACTTCTGAGGATCTGGTTAAAGCGCACCTGCCTTTTCCATATCATTCCATACTTGCTTACAATCTGTGCTTGTGAAAATACAATTTACCTTGAAGTTTTCCAGAGACTTTGTAATTCAGTTTTCATATACTATTTGAAATTGTGTTTCTGCTACTGAAGGAAGTTGCTGATGTGTGCAATTCCCAGGACTAACACTTATTACTGCTTTTTTTTTTTTCTTTTCCTTCCTGCAAACTGAGAGAAAACAAAACATTTTCTCTTCTCATTTCTCTATATTCCTCATATATTATCAGATCTTTTCTTTTAAAGTTTGGTGTTGCTTTTCATTGTGCAGATAGTAACTGCTACTTTGTGGCTTTCTCATAATTCTTACTTGCCAGTTTTTGCACTCAAATTACAATGAGTGTCCAAATTTTCCAGGCTACCAAAAGTTTTCTGATCCCATTAAAGGTGTGGGTGATGAATACCTTTGGAAATTAGGCCCTGAGTGTTTTAATAGAGTCATTATCCCTGTATGTTGTCACAACAACTAGACCCTTTCAGTGATTCAGATCTAAATGGAAAATCACGTTCCAAATTACAATAAATGTGGGTACATGCAATTACCATCACAGAAGGCACTTCAGTTTCCATGTTCATTTAGTCAAGTTTTTCTCTGCTAAGCCTGCCAACAAGGGTACTAATTAATGTTTTTTCTTATGTGGACACCTGCCCATTAGGAGCTACCAATTCTTTGTATACAAAGAAAGCTGTCACATGGTAATTACCTTTTGTTTTCTGCTACTCAGGTGTCCAAAGGAGAAATTTGTCTCACATTATCAGGCAGGCATGAGACCTTCACCTCTGGATGTTTAATTTTCTGCTTAGGAGGTTCCTTTAGTTGGTGGTTTGTTTGTGGTTTTTTTTTTATTTATTTATGGTCTGCTTTTGACCTTATCCACGAGGTCACGTTACATCCAGAATCACTTATTTTGTGATTTTGGAGCAGTTTTAGATTCAAGAGAAAGAAATTGCCATATTACTAAACCAGTCCAGAAAATTACTTTGGCATACCCAAACACATAATTAATGGTAGTCAAAAACTACTGGATTTATCACATCACAGCTCCACTTCCAGAAAATCTGTACAGAATATTTAACCCCAGCACTTTATAGTTATCTTATGCTTCCTTTCTTGAAAAGAGAAATACCTCAGTACAACTCTTTAGCGAGTAAAATCTGTCTTACCACTTTGAGACACCTGGGCTGTATTCTTCAGCACAATTATTACTATGATGTCTTCATTCTGCTTAGCACAATACTGTACATTCTTTTTTACAGAAGTTATACACAGTAACTTCATTAGTGAAAGTCATGACAGCAATCTGAGCTAGACTAGAGGAACCAGAAAGAGCCACAAGCCATCTACTCGCTCCCCACCCTGTCTTCCCTCTGGTTTTTCTTGGTAGATGTACAGCCAAATATGGAACCTTCCATGTTTTGGTTGTATATTTTGTTGAAATGCACTGTGATTTATACCTGGTTCCTTTGGTGTTCTCTGGTTCTGAAGGTCTCTTCAGAATAATGTGTTACAATACAAATAATGTGTGGTATTTGAAGTATACAGCTTTTCCCTCGTTACCCTTTTCCTTCTTTTTGATGTTGATTTTAGTAAGCTAAAATCTTGAACTCCTTTTTCAGAGCCTGTTGTACCAAACATAGCCACACTGAGAGGTACCTTGTTCCTCAAGAGATTAGCAGGACTGCTTGCTGTTTGAAGAAACATCAGAATTTGGCTTTCTGTATTTAGTCCTAAGGAAATCACCTGTATTCAGCAGAACAGCTCATGTTGCATGAATAGAGAGGAGTGGGACAAGAGGAGGATAATGCCAGATAGGGGAAAGGGAACATCATGTAGGGGTAGAAATGCTTGAGGCAGCTCAAAGACACAGAAAAACAGAAGAAACCCATGTGAGTTATGCAAAAGGGGGAGGGTTGCACAGTAGAGCATAGGTCTGGTTTGGAGACTAGAAGCAGGATGGCTGTCAGTATGGCAGGATATCCTAGAGTAGCCCATCAGCCTGCTGAGAAGCAGTTTATTAGCTTGGATATAGTGCTGTGCTAACATGGCTGTACTGTGTTTGTGTCTTGAGCAACTACTTGTGTAAGATGGGCTATGTGAGGAGTACCAGCCTATTTCAGATCTACCTCAGGAGACCGAACACTGTTTGATGGGTTAGTGAATAATGCTTGAGGGTAAGGTAAAAAGCTGAGCTTTTGGAGTTTAGCTGTAGACCCTGAAGATCCAAGATGCTTCTATGTGTTTGATGGAAGAGCATGAAAACAGCTTAGTAAGGAGAAGAGCTGAATAATATCACTCCAGTAATAAGATAATCTTCAGTTACATGGACATGTGCATCCAAGTAATTTTTATTTAATTTTTTTTTCCTCAGCCAAAACAGCAGCAGTTGGATGGATAAATCACTGGTCTTTTCTTGCAGTGCTGAAAGAAAATTTATACTGGTGACTTCTTCTTTGCACTTTAATGTAAAAGATTGGTATTCAATGTGACTGAAAAAAATGCCTAATTTCTTCTGTTTGGTGACACTAAAGTTAATATCTTTTTCTATGCCAACTTCTGTGTTGTTTTGTTTGTCTGTTTTCTTTTTTTTATATATATATATATATATATATATAATTATAGATTACCCAAAAGCTATCATTCTTTTTTATTCTGGTTTCCTACTGAAATAAGTCTGTTGACTATGATGTCTTTTTTTCCCTCTACTAAAGCATTTCAGCAGTTTTGAGGTCAATTTCAACCACATTTGTCACAGTAGTTACAGTTTTCACATTAATTTATTGGAAATAATTAACCACATTAATTTGTTGGGAATTTTTTGACAATTGGCAGCTGATCAGGAGCCATTGGACTGAATTTACTGCTAGGCAGTGGTGAATTCATGTAGGACAGAAGATCTACATGAATTTGTACCACATGTTCCACAGGAATTTGTTCCACATGTTCCACAGGAATTTGTGCCTTTTTCTGCTCAAAGTACTACCTATAGATGGTGCAGAACATAAACCTTCAGGTGCTGAAATGGTGACAGTTTTGTGATTCATTAAACTACTTGTTTTCCTGAAGGTCTTGGTAAGCTGTGACAGTCATTATGTTTACTTCGGGACAAAATTTCAGTTCTAGAGTAATAGTTGTTTTGGTGTGTTTGGTTAAGTTACAAATTTCTAGGTATGAGATAAATATTTTAATCTGGGGGCAATATATATCTATTGCACACAAACTTGCTTTCACAACTTTTTGTTGCTGTGCAGTTCTTTGTATTTCTCAATTTGCTATAGCCATATGTCTTCTCAGAAGGGTGCAAAGTTATGTCCTCCTTATTGTGGATGTCATAGGTCTTGGAGAAGAACTCACTGTGTAACTCTCCTGACTGGAATGAATTGTCGTTTTATTTTTTTTAAATGCACGTCTTTTAGATTTTACATCACACATGAAAAATTAGTTTGATTTTTCATTTTATCTGTACCTAAGTGAAGTCATTCAGTAGGAGTACCAGTTTAATGTAAAATATGCACTAATTAATCCATTTTAGAAATTAATTTAACACTGTTTTCTCCCTTCTTCTGCAATAGCATAAGTTCCTTTGTTCCAGCACTTCCTGAGATGATCTACTGCTGACTGTACAAAGTACACTTAGTGCTGTAGTATTTTTGTCTAAGCTGAAAATTATTGGTGGTCTAGAATTCTTGACAAAGTCTATTCATCTGCTTGCCAGCCTTCATCATGGATTAAGGTGGAAATGCTGCAAAACCTCTCTAGTCAGGAAAGCATTTGCCCACCTGTTTAAGCAGATGGTTAAGTGCCACTGAAAATTGTTTTTTACTGGCATAATGGAGAGGGACATGAGGATTTGTATTGATAGAGTACTTCCATTATGGATAGTTGCTCTTGAAATTACAAGCTTCCATGAAGTTATTAAGAGTAAGTGCAGATGGATGAAAAAATGGCTGAGGAGAAGTGGGGAACAGATACCTTAACATTTTTCTCCCATGGTGTGCCTATCAGTACCTAAAGATCAGTCCATTTTATTCTGCACAAGAATTAGTAAAGGGTGATTAATTTTTTTACAACAAAGTTTGGATTTTTTCTGCTCATTGGGACTGCTTAAGACAGATTGTGTGATGGCAATCTTATGTGTGCTGTTCGAATATATAATAGGAATAGAATTCAGCAGCATGTGTATACATGGTGCAGAACAAAATGTTCTGTAAACCTTGACAGAAAAGTATATGTCCTTGCCAGAAATACATACCCTTGAAAGACATAGAAAGCTGTTAATATGTGTACAGTCTATCAGGAATGGAAACTGAAAGGGGGAGGTGAGACAGGGGAGATTTTGTGGCCTCTATTGCCATTTATCACTTTTTTCAAATGGACTGTAACCCACAAAGATACCCAGTCTCCTTTAAGGAGTACCCTAGATTGAATTGCTGAGCTCCCTGCAAGGAATTAATTCATCTGTCTGCCAGTTCTTCTAAACTATTTAACTCCTTTCAGGTTTCCCAGAAGGGTATTACTTTCATTTAACCTTATGGGTTGCGCTGATCAGAAAAGGCACCTTCTATTACCTTCTATTTGCGGTCTTTTTTCACTCATCTTTCACACACTGCCACTCTGGGAAGCACTGTGTCAAGTAATACAATCATTGATTTGTCTGAAGTCCATATGGAGACTAGACAGCTGCTGACACAGAGAAAAGAATGGGAGTAGCTGTCCAGCCAGCTCTGAAAGTACTTTGTGGGACACCTTTACTTATTTTGGCATCTAAGCAGGTCAGAAAACACTGTCATTTTCTTTTCCTTTTTAATTCTTCTTTTTTTCTGTTTTTCTCTTGGTTGTTTGTTTTGTTTTGTTTTTCCCCATGGGAAATAGTAAAAATGTGTAAATTAAGCTATTCTTATATGATAATGTGTAAGTACCACACCGGGGTTGTATTGCTACTCTTGTTAGTACTAGAAATTCTAATTCTTCAAAATGAGAGCTGTAATCTATGCTGCAAGTAACACCAAGTGTGTACTGGCAGTGTTGAAAAATGGTTTTGAAATGTATTTTGAGAGTTTTTTAGGATATTGTTGCATTCTATATGTTACATATTTTATTCTAATAACTATGTTTACCCGAGGATCTCTTTCCTGCTATAAGAGTACTTTCACATTTTCATGAAAAATGGCTTCTGGAGTCATAGTAAGAGGTGGTATCACGTCTCTGACAATTTCAGGTGTCCCAAGTGAAATGATGTATCATCTCATAGAACTGTATTCTTGTTAGAGTGCATATGCCTGTGCTGGGATGTCCTGCTAAGACAGCTGTGTCAACAAATTGCCAGGTCTCTAACCAGTGTAAACATAGCCAATACAAATGATGATGCAGTCTTGACAATGTTGTTTGCTATTATAATTTGGCATCTGTTAGCAAAATTGTATCCTGAACGCCTGTGTTTATCATTCCTTATCAACAGCCCAACAGCATATTCTATTATTTTTCTTGCTTGTTGAAAAATCATTAGTTTAAAATACTGATTTTTTAAAGTTGGACATATTAAATTTAATAGTAGAAAATGTCACCATTACTTCCTACCAAGCAAAGACAGAAGTAAAATGGGCCTTTGAAATATCCATTTTACTTTTGCCCAGAAGTAATCTCCTTAGGCTCTGAGTCAAATAACCAAACCATCTAGTATACAAAACAATCCATACAGCTTTTCTATGAGTACCTTAAGGTGTTCAATTATGTCTAAAAATAAAGGGACTGATTTGGATTATGGAAAAAAATATTCAAATTGGATAAAATAGGGACCTTGTCTTTTCTAAATCTTGGGATTTTTTTGTGAATCCTAGTCCAAAAATGATTGTACTGAGACATGCCTTCCCTCCCCCAAAATCTTGTATCAGTCTTCTAATCAGAAAATGGGGGATACTGATATGAAAGATACTATTTCTTTTATCATTTTGGGTGCAGTCAGAAGCATAGTGCTGGAACTCGTCTAAAGAAGTCTGTCTGATTTTGTTTTAAACAAATAAATTGCACAAGCATTTGCAGAGAATCTGAAAAACTACCTATTTGCAATTTCCCTATCTTTTATTTGGGGAGATAACTTTTGCAAATTAACTGTTTTTTTAAAAAACCCTGGTGCTTTATGAACACTTTTTGAAAAGTTCATATGTCTTTGGAGGGAGGTATTTTCATGTAACTGTGAAGAATTGCTCTGTGTCTTTCTGTGGAACCAACATTTCAAAAATGCAGTTCTCAGAATATTTTCTTGCTAGCATCTCTTTTCCTTTTTTGCTATGGTTCTCTTTTCACTTTCCTAAGGAAGAGAAGCTCAGGGAAGAGGCTTACATTGGCCGTTTTGAGTTTGAATGGATCTACCTAAACACAGAGCAGGGATTTGCTTGTGGTATCTAAACCAACCATCTGCAGCACAAGTTTAACATAAGGATTCTTGTCACATGCTTCTTCACAAGGAAAGAATATATATACACATATAGATGTATGTGTATATATATGAATATGTCTATCAGTCTATCTGTCTATGGATCATTTTTGTAATGTGAATGTCTACTTGATAATATCAAGACCCAAACTTTATTGCGACCTCATGCAGAGGAATAGTATGATTCATTAATTCATTACTAGGCAAGGTTGGATTTCTGTTGATGATGATAAGGTACTGGTAACGGTGACACCATGTTTAAGGGTGCTTTATGTACCCATTTTTTAAGCCTACAACGGGAAATCACTTTGCCAAGTGAGATACACATTTTTCTTTGGTCAACATTATGATGCATCAACTCAGAACACAAATTGCTTTTTGTATGAAAAGGGGAAAATCTCTTCCTTTTTGTTCTAAAGACTTTTGCTGATTTTCTCTTTATTAAGATTTTTACTCTCTCTGACTTTTCATGATTTTGCATTTCTTTTCCCCATGTTTCTATCAAACTAGATCATCTTAAGGTCCTTTCCAACCTTAACCATTCTATGATTCTATGTTTGCTTTTTTTATTTCTTTTCCAAGAGAAAATGATTGGTTTTCAGAGTTAGTTATCAATAGAATGTTGATGAAAAAGAAAATACATGTAAATTAGTACCTAAGGAGCTACTCTGAATGAATTTAAGGCAATCCTATGAGTTAACCTGGAGGAGACACCTACAAAATGAATTGCAATTTGAAATCAGTTATTTCTTCTACCTAGAACACATCCTGTAAAAATCAACTACTATTGATCATATCTATTTTCCTGTCAGGGTCAGTTTAGTCTTCTGCACATACTGCATATTTATCAGGCTGGGTTTGGATTCAGCCATACCATTCATTAAGCAATTGGTAGATTAAAGAACAGAAAGAAGAAAAAAAAAAAAAAAGGATACAGTTTGACCCCTGGTTCTATTTTCCCTTTTTTACCGGTCGTTGGGAAAGTTGATTTTTTTCCCAGCTTGTATAATGTGCGCTTTTGTGTGTTTGCCCCCGTTTTTGTTTTCTGGTTGGAACTGAGGATATGCTTTTATTTTGACGCGAACAGAGTATTACATCTGACTTTGCTGGCATGTGGAATTCCAGAATTTCAGATATGTAAAATATTTGCCAGTGCACTAGTTCACTAATTTAACTTCCTTCTTCTATCAGGCTGAAGAGGGTGTTAAAAGTTGGCAGTGCATTATTTTACATTTCTTTGTGTAATAATAGGCCTGACTTGATAAATAATTTTGATAAATTCTTGTTCTCTGCCTACTAATCTCCACTTTGTTGGAAAAGAACACGCATTTTACAACTTAGAATTACTATAGTAATGGAAAGAATATACTTTTCTTTTCCAGCCAGGATAGATTCTTATGTGGCTGTTTTCTTGCTGACTGAAGAATTAGGACCAGAACAAATGATATTCTACGTCTTTTGCTCATGTATGGGCTGGGTTTCATTTTGTTGGTTTTTTGTTGTTTTTTTTTTTTCCTTCCTGGGTGTTAGCATATTACATTACATTTCTTCTCTAAGTCTAATTTACTGACTTACAATCCAAGTTAGTACACAGATGTTGCATGGGTAGGCTTTTATTTCTTTGTGTTTTGTGGCAGGTGAAAGGTATGGCTGCTCTGAAGCAGAACATGCAAAAAAGTCCCCAGATGGTTTGAACTTAACGCTTTTAGCAAGATGCTAAGAGGAGGACTAACACAGGTTAGAGCACTGGAAATCAAAGGTTTGGTTCTTCATTCTCCTATGTGGATTGCAAAAAGCCTTTTCAACTAATTGGATTTTTTTTTTTCTATGATATTGATATGTCAACTTTTGTAGTCAGCTGTGTCATAGCCTTTACAGACTGACCTTAGAAACAGGCATATGAAGACTACGCTATAGGTCAGCCCACACTAGTAAACTGGAGAAAATACTTTTTCTCTAAGAACTAAACTACTGTACTATAAATGGCTAAAGACTTGAACAGAAGAATTTGTGGAATCTAAGGACTAACACACAATTACAGACTTCATTGTCCACCTTAGCATTAAACTAGCCAGGAATCTGAATTAAAAGAAATTATAAAATATGTGCCATTTGCTTATAGAGTCATTAGCTTTCAGTTCTTACAAATCAACAATTAAGGGCTGCCTGAACAGTGTGGTAGAAAGATCACTGTCATTAGTGAGAGCAAGACAGGCTTTGTGCACAGAAAAAGTAGGCAACAGACTACTAGGAATTTCAAAATCAAATTCGCTGTTTTCTTGTAGCTTGGTCTAGACAGAGCTCTGGAAATTCAGGCTGCTGAGTTGAGACAGGTATGACTGAGGAGATGGGGACAAATTAACAGAATCAGACTGGTCAAGGCTGGTTATTATCTAGTTCATGCCAAGGCTGGCATCACTGGATATTGTCTAGTTCAGCCCCCTGCTCAAATAGGTCCAGCTAGAGCTGGTTACCCAAGACTGTGTCTAGGTGGTTTTTGAATATCTCCAGGGATGGAGACTCCACAACCTCCATGGGCAACCTGTGCCAGGTCTCTGTCACCCTCACAGTAAAAAAGTGTTTTCTGATATTCAGACAGTGTCCTGTATTTCAGGTTGTGCCCTGTCAGTGGGCCGGCTCTGAAAAGAGCTGTCATTGGGCTGGCTCAATCCTCTTCGCACTCTCTCTTCATGTATTTATATATATTGATAAGATGCCCCCCTGTCCTGGGTTCAGCCCGATCTCATCTGATCTCAGAAGCTAAGCAGGGTAGGGGTTGGTTAGTACTTGGATGGGAGACTGCCTGGGAATCCTGGGCACTGTAGGGAGTGGTTGCAGCAATGGAAGCAGAGCAACTGGCAATACAGAGGTAAACCCAACTGGGCTGCTGCACTGTGGCAAGATATTATTGCCTGGGTGCAGAAGCTGGTGGTGAAGATACACCATGCAGATGCTCATGTACCAAAGAGTCGGGCCACAGAGGAACATCAGGACAACCAACAAGTGGATAAAGCTGCTAAGATTGAAGTGGCTCAGATGGACTTAGATTGGCAACATGAGGGTGAATTATTCTTCACTCGGTGGGCCCATGACACTTCAGGCCATCAGGGCACAGATGCAACATACAGATGGGCTCATGATCAAAGGGTGGATTTAACAATGAACACTATTGCCCAGGTTATTCACTAATGTGAAGCATGCTGCAATTAAGCAAGCTAAACAGTTAATGCCTCTTTGGTATGGAGGACAATGGCTGAAGTACAAATATGGGGAGGCCTGGCAGATTGATTATATCATACTCCCCCCAACCCGCCAAGGCAAGCGCCATGTGCTTACCATGGTGGAAGCAACCACCGGATGGCTGGAAACATACG